>JAABNY020000112.1:1437328-1449385 GCA_015164015.2 Brevimyrus niger | reverse complement strand
CGCCGGGGGAAAAAAAACCGCCCCCCCCCCCCCCCCCCGGCCCCGCTCTGTGGACGCGGCACATAACCTGCCGTAACTTTCTTGCCAAATAAACAATATTGTTTGTCACCATTCCCAGTCGTCTTACATAATTTAATATCTTTTGTTTCCATTAGTGCTGTCAGACTTTTTGCTGCTAGAGTCACAGCAATGAGAGGAAATGTCCACGGCTGTGTTTCTGAATATATTTTGGGGGGGGTTGTGTGTTTGTAGTTTTCAGAGTGTGTGGATGCCTGTGTGTGTGTCTGGGTGTGTGTGTGTGTGTGTGTGTTTGCACACTGCTCTCCTGTCACTGCATGTGCGTGGGCGCCTCTCTGGAAGAGTGTGTCTACGGACCGGTCGGCTCGGCTGGCCCTGCAGTGGGGCCTCCCCCAGCTGCCCTGGGTCGGGATGGACCGCATCTCTCTGGAACACGGGAAACCGTGTGCCGCTGGAAGCCGTCGCCACGGTGCAGCACGGTGCGCCAGCGTCGCAGGAGAAGCCGCACTATAAATCACCAACTGCCGTTAGCATTCCTGGCAGCCGGGCGTATCGGGTGTGATTTACTATGCGGCTTCCTTTCCTTTTCAGCAGCGATTCTCTCGCCTTCTGTCACCCAGAAGAGTGACGGCCTCTAGTCAGGCGCAGCATCTCCATTCCTCTGCGAGTCAAAGGAGGCCGTCACTGCCCCCTTCTCGCTTCCCGTCAAACGGAACGGTTCGTGCGCAAGTGCCTTTCCGCCGGTTCCTCCTCATTCCCCAGGGATCTACTGACGTCGCCTGAGATGGCGTCGGTGATTTTCCGAATTTCCTCACCCGGGTCGCTGGCCAAGGTCGTCCCGGGACTCGACAGCGGCTCGTCTGCCTCTGCCGGAGAGGCAGTGCACGCGGGGTCAGGTCGCGCTAGTGAATGGCAGGCGCCGTTTGGTGCCGGCCCAGGTACCGAGCACACGGCGCGCTGTAAAAGAGGTGGCATTTCAGACTTCGCAAACACGCTCCACACGCTGCCCCCATCACTGTAAAACCCATTTAACAGAAGGTGTACTGGCATGTTGCTGACAGGAGTCCTCAGGGATCCAAAGGACTAAGGCCAAGGAAAGAACCCTGGGCTCCAGTCGCAGGGCACAAGAACGAGGGCCGTGCGCAGTCCTCTCCAATAAAGACCTGTAGATCAGTTGGTGCTTGTCTTTGCCAACCTTTGGGTCTGTCAGGTGTTCTTTCCTGAACAGTAAGGCACCGGTGACACCAAGCTACAGAGCTCTGAGTATGTCCGTCTCAGGGTTGCCAGACTTTGCTCGGCTGTCTGGCATGAGATTTTCAATTTGAGACAAGGCTGCGCACACATTTACATGTATGTAACAGTTCAAGCACTTTGTAGATTAGTCTGTAGCTTTTTGGTGTAGCTAATTTGAGGTCTGTGATAGAATAATATAGATTTGCCATGAGATTTTTGTTTTTTTTTGCGAGCATGACGCCAGATGTATGAGAACTGGCAACCCTGGGTTCTCACGCCTTTGCTGAGCGGGACATTAGTGGGTGAAGCAGGGTGACAGGGTCTCCAGCCTCCTTCTCTGTTCTTAAGGATGCTCTTTGGTCCTCTAGTCACCTTCTGTCCATCTCTCAAGCGCTTCTGCACAGTGTGGCAGTGAGCCGGCAGAGAGCCGTGGACTCCCTGAATGTCAGGGGACTGCAGTAGCTTGGTTTTTATTTTGCCATGCAGCTTGTTGTTGTCACTGCTTAGGTTGTTGTTTCTCATTGTTATCTGTTGCTGCTGTTAGGATGTTGCTTTGATGTAGGTCATTGTTGTTTCTTTGCCTTTTGTTGTCGCTTTTTTGTACGGTTTGCTTGCTGTTAGCATTTTTTTTTTCGTTTCCTTCATGTGGTTCTCCGACTTTTATTTGGTTTGTTGTTGTTTTTTGTCACGGTTTGGCTGCTGTTCGGATGTTACCGTTCGTTGTGGTTCATCCCCGTCTCAGTTTAGTGTTTAGTTTGGTCACTTTTTAGCCGTGGTATGGTTGTTGCTGTTAGGATGTCGCTGTTTGTTTGATGCCGTTCACTGTCGTCACCGTTTGAACGGCGTCCAGTTCGTCGCCGCTTTTTGTCGCGGTTCCGCCGTTTCTGTCCGGCGGTGGCCTCGCATTCCTCGCTGCCGTCATCGGCGGGTGGCTGTTTGGTGCCATTCCTGCGGCACCTGCCCCAGGGACTTCGCACGACAGCCAGAGAAGGGGAGGGAGACGGGAGCTCGGAGGCGAGGGGGAGAAGTGAGAAAAAAACGAAGTGGAAAATTAAACAAATAAGTGGAGGACTTCCTGCCATCAGCAAGTAGCGAAATGGGGAACAGATGTGTCTCCGTCCCGCTCCAGAGGAGCCACAATGCACATGGATTTATTCTTCAGTGGTGTCAGCGAGATTAAGATCAGACCAAGAGTCAAACCGGGATTTGCACCTCTTGCTGCTCCTTCTTCCGTTTCGCGATTCACACCTACATCAGTGCCGCTGCCTGCACTTTCCAAATTTAGTCATTACGGTGCGGCGGAAAAACTTGAGGACACTCAGCCTTAAGTGCTTTGTCATGTCCAGAGATGTGGGTCGAGCGATTAGGAAGGAGCCATGCTGGAATTGGTACAGAATCTGAGCTCCTCCAAAGAGCCGTGGCTTAGCTGCTGACGCTGTCATTCGCTGCGGCAAACTCGTAACTAACCATAGCTAGCTAGCTAACTAGTTAACTAACCGTGCTAACAAAGTCTGCCTTGTAACTCTCAGCTGGTGCTTTATAGCGACTTTAATCTATGAGCATATATGCGTCAGCTGTGGACAAGCTGCGGAATTAATAACAATCTCCAAGGATGGGCAACTATGTTTAACAGGCTTTAAAGGGACCATTTATTGAAATCTCTTTAATTACCTGCTAATTGCTTTTTACTAATTACTATATAAATCACCATAGGACACTTGTTTAGAGCCTTTAAACATGCGCCGAGGGGCCAGAGGAGCTGCGCAATGGCCGTTCGTTAAAATAAATAAAATCAATAAAATCAAATGACATTTTAAAAGCCGATGTGTTTATGATTATGACACGTCATCTCTGACCCACTAAGTAAAGTTATGGGCTCACGGCTGGGCTCTCTGTAGCGGGCTGGGGATCGGCTGCTTCTCAGAGAAGGTGCCAGGATGAGCTGTCTCTTCCATGAGCCTAACAAGCAGCCATCCTGAGTAACGAGGCTGCTTTTATCTGCGGGCTGAAGTGTAAGCAGGGAGACGCGCTAATCCCGGCCGCCGCGCCCTGACAAATGCACGTATGCCTTTTTCTGATGCCTGGACGTGACGCCACCGCCGCCGCTCCCTCACATGACTGTGCGGCGCGTGGAAAAAGAGAGGCCTGTTACGTATATGCCTGTGACAGAAGCCAGGTCCGGCCAGGAGCCGCGAGTGGAGACGCGTCACAACGGAGGGCTCTGTCCCCAGGGGTCTGTCCCCAGGGCTCTGTCCCCAGTGCTCTGTCCCCAGTGCTCTGTACCCAGGGCTCTGTCCCCAGTGCATACCAAGCTGCCGGCCGCCCGCCCTGCTTCCTCCATCTCCGTCTTCCTCCCCCGGCCTAATGACAGAGCCGCACCCAGGGCAAGTTAGCGGGAGGGGGCTGTGATCTGCAGAGATGGCTCGCTCCTGGGCCCGGTTAGTAGAACCAGCATTACCGCTAATTGAATCGACTTGCCGGGGGCTGGAACCCAGTAGGGGAGAGTTGGAGCAGAACATGTATAATGTGAGGAATTAATATGAGCGAGAGGTGTAGGGAGATGCTGAAACACGCTGCGCTCTGACTCCTGCTGAGCCGCCCTCAGCTACGTCGGCGACGGCTGACTGCCGCTCCAGCCCTGGACGTGCCGAGTGCCCAGGCTCGTACCCTCGCCGATGTCATGGCGGTCCGAGAGGCGGTCCCGGGTCTGCTCCCGTGGGCACCACGAGGTCAGTGGGGGCGAAAGGCGGAGGCAGAGTGTCAGGGGAAACGTGGATGAGTTATTAGCTTGGAGCAGCAGAGCCGTTAGGTGGTGTAAGTGTGGTGAACTGGAGGGCGTACAGTCCAGAAGATTCCTGTCGATTGCTGTCTGCGTCATCCTCCCACATCAAAAGACAGTGAGATGACTTTGGAATGTACATAATATTCTGATCAATTCAGTTCATTTCTCATATAGTGCCTTTCACAGCAGGTGTCTCAAAGCCCTTTTCGAGAGACTTTTTAAGCACCGTTTATTCGGAGTAATTCAAAAAACAGGGAAAAGGGGAGGATTGACAGACACACAGACGCAGAGGAGAGATACAGAGAGAGAAAGAAAAAGACAAAGAAAAAGAAAGCTAGATGACAACAGAGGAGAAAAAAAACCTCTGGGAGTGGGGGGGGTGGGGGGGGGAGTCCAAGATGAACTGGCTGCCCAACCATCCCTGGATATGTGGACATTATAGAGAAATGAAGAGTGGGCTTGCATGCTGAAAGCAAGGCGTCAACTGTGGTCAAGGTCAAAGCCAAAGTCCGTCACTGAGTCAGTTCTCCACGCCGGCTTGTGTAGGGAGTCAGACTGAAGGCTGCAGCCATGGCGCTGCAGCTCGTAAGTCACATCCACAATGTCACATTTCCGTGGGACGGAGCCAGGACTCCAGCTCAGATGAACAAGGGGGGAGGAAAGCAGAGAACACGGGTGGTCAGAAGACTCATGAGTGGAGAAGCTCAGTAGATCACAATGTCATACGCTGCAGCAACAGCAGCTATAGTTACGGTTATTCTGAATAAGGACACGGAGCATTAATGCAGTTGCTTAGCTATGCTCCTGAGCACCAGTCTGACCGGGGTCTTTACTATAAAGAATCGTCCGTAACCGATTCTATCGTATGTGCCGCATCATTGCGCAGGTGTGATTGCGTAGCGTGGGGCTACGACAGATCGCAAGAAGGCTCGGAGGGGACTGCAGGGGATTGGCTGTTAGCGAACCTCGCGCCAGCAGCCAGAGACGTTCCCGCCACGTTTGTCGCCGAGCGGCTGGGAACCGTCGGGAAGGACAGGAGGGATTGGCGGAAGATAAAAGAGGGAAAGAATCAGACTGATGCCATGTGCCGCTTTGCTATGGCGACCCCTGTATAACAGCCACATGACATCTCAGGCAACAGGGACCGGAATAGCCGGCCCACTCGGTCACTGGGGCGGAGGCAGAAGAATAGCTGGAGGTTGACTGACCTCGAGTTCATGATGCCCTTTTGAGATGATCTAAGCCCCAGGTGAGGGGAATTAGATCTGCATTCATCATGTAAAATTTGGGGAGGTTTTTGGAGCAGTTATTTAAGCACCCTGCCGCGGCCCATGGCCCACAGAGCTCCGGGGAGCATTGCCTCTTAATCTCCGGAGGCTCCCAACATCTGACACCACACTCCCATTGTTCCCAGTACTGGTGATTTATGTATGTGCTGCACACCCCCCCCCCCCCACCACCACCACCACCACAAAATTGATTGCCCCCGAACAATACAAGACCAAGAGAATGAAATTAAACATATACGTCTCGGAAACTTTCTTGTCTCGAGCCTCTGAATGCACCCCCCCCCTTCTCCCCGCCCCCCACCAAAAGCTCTCATTTGTTTCACAGGATGGATGGAAAAAAAAAAAAAGGTTTTAATGGCCTTTGCTTGTTTTATAAGGACGAGGTGACGTGCTTGTGAGAACGCGGCGGTCCCTCAGGGCCCAGCGAGTGGCCACGGGATCGAGGACTTCGGCGTCTGAGTAAACAAAGGGAGAAGCTCCTGGAAAAGGCCGTTTGATCTTCCATTTCTGCGCTTCATGTTCACACAGGCAATATTACCCAGACAGCCAGATGTGTGGTAGGACGTGAGGCCAAGGCCCCCAGACATCGAGGCGGTGGGGGGGGATCGGAGGGGGCACAGGTACCGTCGGGCCACACCCCAGCCAAGCGCCGACTTAGCTTCCAGTCGGCCGACTGCATTTCTGTCCCGTGTCCAAGTCGCTGTCGTGCAGCGAGTCACTCGTGGTGCGCTACAGGCGTCACGATGAAGGTGACAGACGAAGACGGAGCCGCTTCCGTCACGTTAAAAGAAAAAAACACGTTATTGGAGATACATTGATGTTTGCGTTAAAGCGCATAGCATTCGCGTGAAGTCAATTCTTCCTTTAATTTTAGTCTAATATAAAAGACTGGCTATGATGGACCGGGCCGTGGTGACTCCAGTCCCTTCTGGCGTGATCCCAGTGTACGCTTTGCTTAAAAACCACAAGGATGGTTTGGTTTTACCCCCCCCCCCCTCCCCCCGGCTTGACACGCAGCTTCAGGATGAGTTATGACAAGAGCAATTTTGATTATGATGCGATTAGTTAATTAAATGAAGATGTGGGAAGTGAATTATGTGTGTATCTCAGGAAAGACTGCTAATGGACAGAACATGTCTCCTCGCCCCTCTTCCAGAACAGAGAGTCCCTCAGAAGTCGCGTCTGCTTCATAATGACCGTGGCATGTAGATTTAATTTTCCACTAGCTGTCCACAGTGGTCCGGAGGCGTGGGATCGACCAATGGAGTTAAGTCCCGTCCCTCATCTTCCCAAACTAACTTCTGGCCCCCGCCGCAGGTAGGGGGGTCTGGTGATTGTCTACATTTGGACACATCCCTCTTGTCCAGGCCTGGTGACAGGGAGCAGAAAAACGTTTTCCATGTTTATCGTTAGAGCCATTTTATGTACTTAGCAGTCACTTTTATCCAAGGTGACGTACAATTGAGGATGCCGGGTCAGACAGTGCTTTGGGCATATTGGGGTTACAGGCCTTACCCTGGAGATCAATGGCAAAATCACTCTGCTTGTGAGATGGGATTAGAACCAACAACCCTCTAATGATAGGAACAGCTTCCTAACCCGCTGGGCCACACACTAAGAGATAGCCACAGAACAGTGGGATTAGGATTCGTGTCTCCTTGCCTCCTGCGTATTTTAAACACCTCAGAGTGTAACATTTCAGGTTCAAATCCCAGGCAGGACATGCCGAGAAGGATGTAACACTAATGTGCATGGGCTGTGATCTGACAAACATCTGGCAGGCTGGTAAAGAGTCCCGGGAGGCGGCCAGGTGGGACTCGCCATAGGGAGTGGCTCTGCTGAAGTCCGCACCGTTTGCCATAAATAGCTGGGCCCGTGTGTCGACCAACTGACACCAGCGCCGGTACAGCCTTAGTGTTCATGTCCCATATGTGCGACGCTGGGAAACAAAGGCACCGTCAGCACTTTGCTTCTTAGTGGCACAGAAGTAGTGTCCCTGATTTGAACCAGCACGAGGGGGGGGGGCTGGGTTAATCACATTCTCCCAAGCTGGGTCGTCGCTTTTCAGGACGGCTGCCGCTCGTCAGTTTCCTCGCGTGAACATCTGTCACACGCGAACCGCGGCGGCTAGCTGCAGTGGGCGCCCATGGTGGCGTGACACAGCGGTGTGGCCCCGGACGCTGATGAGGGGAGCTGCCGTCGTCTCTGAGTGCAGCCGTCCTCCTCACCGACGACTCAGGCTGTATTCTTACACGCCTACGGAGGGGTTCATTCTAATTTGACGTTGGCTTAAATGGATAAAACTGATTAATAAAGAGGTGGAAAACAGACAAATCCTCACAATGTGTGTATATGTGAAAATAAAGTGCCTAATTCTATTTATTTTGATGATGCTTTTTTTGAGCAAGCAGTGTTTGACAGTATTTAGAGCAACTCGGGGTTAAAGACCTTGCTCATAGGCTGAAATCACTCTGTCGATGCTGGGATTTGACCCAGCACCCTTCCACTTATAGACATGGTGTCTTAACCCATTGAGTCACCCCCCCAGAAAACATTGCCTAAACATACATGTCATTATGCTGTAATGTCTTTCAGTAAACATACTGTATTCTTACCCTGCTGGTACACAAATGTTAATGCCTGTTAGCTGTGCTGATATGCTTTGCAAGCAAATGCACCCACTTGAGTAACTTTCAGAGTGGCAAGGAGTTCCTGGGATGCCAACTGGATGAGAGAGACATTTCCGCCCACGCAGACATGAGTAGTTCCTTGCAAAAAGCTCACACACTGTTCAGGTGAACCCAAGAACATACACGCCCGTAGGGTCTGTGAGAAGTTCCACTTTAATGCAGTTCCAGCCTCTGACCACAGGGTTAGTAGATTAGTGCTGCACTTCAAGTCTTCCTTCTCCTGACCTCCATCAGGTCCCGAATCTCACTTATTTGTCATCTGAGTCCCTATTTTCACATTTTTTATCGCATTATGCTGTTTCCCTTGTAGCGGTTTTAAGAAAAGAGAAATGGCCCTCCACTGAGGAAGATGTATTTTAGTAGGTAAAAAAGAAAGATTTATGAAAAATCTCAGACACAATAAGCTTCACAAAGTGACCCATTTCTTACGGGTGCAGTGATGAGTACAAATGTGGGGGGGTATGTACGTCATCACGCCCCCCCCTTCCCCCGTGCTGTGCTTGGGGGGTCCGTGCTGCTCACACTCACTGCCGTGTCTGACTATTCCGACCGGGAGTCAGACTCCCTACTGGGTTCATCTTTGGAGCAGAATTTCTAGCTATGACCCTGGGCAACCAGGGCTAAAAACCACTCCCCATGTTCCCCAAGGTATGGGGGTTTGCAGCCTTTACCTGAATAGCAGGTTGAATGTTTTGTCCACAGTGTGGGTGGGCTATGCTCGGAGACGTCGTCTGCCTCGTCCGTGCATCGAATTCAGGTGGAGGATCCTCATCTGGGGCTGAGATGATTGAGCTTGGATGATGCCCCTATATGAGAGCGCCACCTGGTGTAGGGGATGTCTCCTCTGCCTTTTCTATTTTCATCCAGTTTATTTTATGAATAATTAGTATGCCTGGGGGCTTTTGCTGTTTATTGTATCCTGGACCTGGAAGAGGTGGCAGCCATATCCCGACAGATCTGCAAGAGGTGGTGTTTGCGTCCCGGTCAGTGTTTGGAGAGATGGAGGCAGAAAGGGGGCCAGACTGAATTAACGCACAACAGCTATTTATTATGTGTCGAGAGGAGACTGGGATGTTCGTAATTTGGCTGAAATATGGTTTTGTGCTTATTGTGTGTTTATTACCTGGACATGCAAATATAGAGCGGCAATTTCCAACAGCAGCCATGAAGCAATTCTTTTGATTATCTTTAATGGTTTATTTTTTTGCTGAATCTTTTTTTTTTTTGTTATTAGAATTAGAATTTGATGAACAGTGGTCATTGTTGACACGCCGCAGCACGTGTCCTCGGCATTTAACCCACATGTGACGCAGCAGGGGGCTAATTCAGCGTCCGGGGAGCAGAGCGTGGGGGCGGTACCTTGCTGGTCAGGGATTTGAACCAGCAATCTTTCAACAACAAGTTACAAGTGCACCTCCCTAACCGTTAAGCCACCGCTACTCAAAGATTTGCATTTCCTGACTGGCAATCACAGCAGTGAGAGCACCGATTCCTAACCACTAGACCACCAGGGACAGCTTGTTTAAGAAGTCACACTAACAGAATCAGTTTATATTATTGATTTTTGCTTTTTGCCGTCGGCTCTTTAAGTTGCGGTGAGCGACCAGCCTGATGTCATATGGAAGGATGATTAGCTTAGCATTAGCATTAGTGTTGCAGTATTAATGCGGGCAAAAGGTGTCGTGTAAACACTGGCCCTGGCAAAGTGCCTTTGGTCCCCAGGCCTTCGAAAAACCCCCTGGGGTGAAATGACGCCCCTTTAACGCGTCAGCCGGCGGCAAAACGAGAACGTGACCGTCAGCCGCTGACGCTGCCCTGCGCTTCGGCGTGTGGTGAAGTCGCCACTTGTTAGGGATGCCTGTGTGCCGATTCCCTACCGTCACGCTGGTTTGGTGTCAGTGCCGGCACGCCCATCCTTTGACAGCCTCGCCCTCCGTCGCTGATTAACGGCCCCCGGCGGGAGCGTCTCTCCACGGCCGTGTTCCGGGTCCCGGCCCGGTGCTGCAGTCAGTGCGACTCACCTTCTTAGCAGGTCGGTGGTATGAACCAAACACCAAGTCCTTCATCACACCGCTTGGGCACTTAATCACGGCCGGGAGGTGATCTATCATTACCCTCAATTTAATTAGCCTCTGGGGGGGGGGGGGGTCTGGGCTTGAGGCAGAGTAATCCCCTTGACCTATATCTTCAAGATTCCCCTTCTTGATAGCCCTCCACGATCCAACCTGAGGAGTCCTTCCGGAATGATCTGGGGCCTCGGAGGAGCCTCATGCGGACATGCCGTTAGCACCATCCAACATCGCTCGGGGCATAGTCATTCCACTCGGTTCTGGGCCCGGCGAGGCTGGCCCGGCGTGTCACGGCACCGACGTTTACCAGACATCGCGTGTCGACATTCCCGCTATGGGAATCGTGGCGCCGACGGCGTTAATGTAAACATGCTAAATCTCTGCGGCTTTGCGGCTGCTAATCACGGCACCATGACTGATATTTATGGAAATCACCTGAAATGATGTTTTCTGTTGGATTAAGTCTCTTCATTGGCGGTTAGAGAGCTTGAGCAGAAACAAGAGAAGGACGTTTCTGTGCGTGTCGCAGCCTCGGGGGAGTTTCTCTGTACGCCAGACGCTGCGGCTGCATTAGCATGATGATCCCGTCGACCTCAGTCAGGCCCTAGCTGGTACTTCGCCATGGCAACCAGACATGACAACTGTTTCATCACCTGAGATGGTTTCTGCTGTTTTTTTCGCACTTAATAAGACGAAACGCCGGAGTGAAGCCGTCGGACCTCGGCCTTGTGGGGGTGTGACGCCACCCCCCCACTGCAAATCGCTAGTGCCACGTCTGTGAAGCATTGGTGCGGTGTGTGGCGGCCCGGGTGGGTGGTGAGATCTTTCTCTATCCTGACGGTTGGGGTTAGGCTTTAGTGTCAGGGCTGCTCAAGGTGACTCAGGTTCACAGCCAGACTGAGGCTGGGCAGAATCTGCCAGGCTGATCCTCTAGACAATCCTCCCGGCTTAACAAAACGCGGCCAGACACAGTCACTGCACGCCCTCGTTTTATGTATTTTTTTGTGTCCCGACTCATTAGAGTCTCCGTGGCGACTGTTACATGAAGACAATATGAACGGGACCTGCTGGCGAGCATTAGTCTTCCGGAATGCTGTACCAGCGAAAAAGCTGCCTGCGGCGTCACCTGAGTCGGGACGGCTGGCGGCGGAGCCACTGTGGGCCAGGTCTGGGAGACGCGACCCCACGCCCACCTGGTGGCCCAGGCTTGCCTGAACATCCCTCTGCCATGTGCCCTGGCAGATTCTAACCCCTGAATCCATTTCAGTTCCATGGATTCCGTCTGTTTTTATTAATCCATCCATCTGTGACAATCTGGTACAGGGTCGTTTTGTATTTTTGCTAAGGTGTGTAAAAATGATAAGAGCAGAAAATAGGGTTATCTGAATATGTTGAATATGTGCTGCAAACTTTGAGCTGTTTATTTCGGTGTAATGAATGTCGCCCCCCAATGGGAAGTCGTGCTGGAGGTACTCTGTGATTGTACCACCTGAATCCTCGCCGTCATTCCAGTCCTGGTGTTCCTGCAGTAACGGTGTGTCACCACTGAGGGGCGCACATTCTGGGACAAAAGGACAAACATTAGGATCACAGAGTGGCTCAGCATGTTAAAGTGCTGTTCTTCTGATCCAAAGGTCAGTGGTTCAAATCCTAGTACCAGCATCGCATGTTCATGTTGCATCCTTTTGTTTTACATGTCTGGACTGGAGTTTGAACCAGCAATATACCGGCAAGACAGTGTTTCTCAAACCAGTCCTCACAGTCCCCCTGATGGTTCACGTTTTTGCTCCCTCCCAGTTCCCTGGTAATTCTGGGGAAATTTTATTTTAAAGTGTGTAAGACACAGGAAGCCTCATAGAAAACCCCCAGGCCCCCCCCCCCCCCCCCCCCCCCCCCCCCCCCGCCCCCCCCGCCCCCCCCCCCCGTGCGGCTATGTATGAGCCACACCAGCCTCACCCTTATCCGCCCCGCGTAGG
>JAABNY020000112.1:1383863-1394813 GCA_015164015.2 Brevimyrus niger | reverse complement strand
CAACCCCTATTTTTCCCTTCTTTCCCCCCCCCCCAACCCCCTTTTCCCCCCCCCCCCCCCCCCCCCCTATTGGCCCCTTCACCCCACCCCCCCCCCCCCCCCCCCCCGTCTGATTCATCACGTGATTGGTCACACGGCTCACACGCCATTAACACAAACTTCAGTCACAGTAAGAGCAGCATGGATCGCTGAGCTGCGGAGACGTTTTGCTCTATAATAATAAGATCCGGATCTTTTAAACAGCTCGTTCACGATCGACACATCACTAGTCGACGCTGCACGCTGCTGGAGGGGGGTCTGTGTTCGAAGTGGTTTGAAGGAAGTTTTTATTTTGTAGTAAAGACAAATTAACTTCAAGTGGTACTCTTTGTGTAGGTACTTAAAACACTCAATCAAACTGACCGCCGATCGCATCACCCGTGATGACGTCATAATTTTTTCTAGAGCGTGTCGGTAGGATTAAAACATTTCCTCTTTTTGGGGCTAGCGCTGCACGAAATTACGTTAGATGGGCGCCCTCTTGGACAGGAGAGCCTCGATTTCGAACCATTTTTATCCGATCAATTTCCGTGGTATTTTCACAAATTTTCTGTTTGTTACAAACTAAAGGTACGTTTTACCCCTCCCAAAAATAGTCAGTAACCCCCAAGGCAACCCAGACTCACCTCCAGGCACATTCTTTGGTTTCTAAACTACTTATCTGCAACGTTTCACAACAAAATTCAAGTGGGATCTTGCATCCCCAGCCCGGGTCTTCAAGGACACAATTATGCGTGAGCTGGCAGATGAAAATATGGTCTAAGTTTTTTAAAAAATAATTTCACTTTCTCGATGAAGGAGTTGACCAAATATCATAATTACATGTAAGAAAAATACCCGTGTTCAAATATAATTGGTAACCCAAATGTGCCATACCACTGGATAACACTTTGTGTTACAATTTCATGTTTAACACGTTTTATTAAAGCTATTTGCAATTTTATTTACCTGTAATTATGGCTATTCATATAGCATGCACAGCATTTTGGCGCGGGCGTCCGACATTTCCTGAAGTATTTTACATATTTGAATTCCTGCTTCGTTTTTATATTTTATGTATCGTACAGAATAATAGCTTTTCAAGCTAAAGTGCAGTTAGTTCCCAACGAGTCTCTCAGCGCGGCGTGTCTCACAGCGCAGGGGGCAGCCGGAGCGCTGCAGACTCGGGCGGCTACATGAGTATATTGGGAATAAAATGTGTGTATTGGAGTGAGTTCTGTGTTAGTGAGTGTGTGAGGTGTCACAATGATAATGATGGAGATGCTGGGCTTTATGATGGGATTAATCGCTCTTCCTCTTGCCTACAGACTCCTGCCAGCTGACGCTGGACCCCAACACAGCAAACAGACACCTGTCTCTGTCAGAGGGGAACAAGAAGGTGACTGGGGGGGAACAGCAGCCATATCCTGATCATCCAGAGAGATTTGACTGGTGGGACCAAGTTCTGTGCAAAGAGAGTCTGACTGGTCGCTGTTACTGGGAGGCTGAGTGGAGTGGAGATGGAGCTCGGATAGGAGTGACTTATAAAGGAATCAGGAGGAAAGGAGGGAGAGCTGACTGTTGGCTTGGAGTCAATGACAAGTCATGGAGTCTGTTCTGCTCTCCTGACAGTTACTCTGTCTGGCACAATAATAAACAAGCTGTCATACCCATAAAGCCCTCTGACTCCCGCAGAGTAGGAATGTATCTGGACTGGGCGGCTGGTACTCTGTCCTTCTACAGAGTCTCCTCTGATGGACTCACCCTCCTGTACAGCTTCACCTCCTCATTCACTGAACCCCTCTATCCAGGGTTTTGGGTTTATACAAACTCCTCCGTGTCCCTGTGCATGCTGGGATAGCTCACTGTGAGCTGGAGGAATCATTTTTACCTTATAAGAGAGTCACATGTCGCTGGTTCTCTATGGCAAAAAGGTAAAATCTGCTTTTTAACCAGTATAACCATTTTTACTCTGTCTGAAGTGTGACGAATGTTAAACAAAATAAGTGACTGGATTCAACAAACTGAAAAAACATGTGAAATTACTGTTTTTTTGTCTGAATAAAATGTAATGAAATGTAATTCTGATGAGTGGGGGCTTTCCCCCTCCCCTGTATATGTACATTTTATATATTTCTGTCTGTATATTGTATTTGCTGCCTATACACTGACAATAAAGGCTTCCTATTCTATCCTATTAATGTCCTGGTTCAGCTCTACTTAAAGCGTGAGGTAAATGGGTACATAAATCATATAATACAATTAAATAAATTCACTTTACTATAATTGAACATAACTTATATGATTAGATTACAGTTTTTCTCCATTGGTTATTTCTTGAAACAGAAATTACATTCTTAAAATTCTAAGATAATTTGGCAAAACAGTGTTACAGTTTAGCACAACTTTATAGCTCACTTGTAAAAGCTCATATCTTTCCAAAAACAGTTCACTCATGCATTAAAACTAAATTTCTTTCCCATATAAAAGGTCGGCCACCGTACGTATCCTTCTGATATCAATATTCATATTGATATTCGATTGTGAATATGTTTATTCTAGTCTTTAAGTTTAAGGAGAGGCTGTGTCTAGTCTGAGAGGGCGGGGGGGGGGATTTCACTTTGGGGGGGTAAATGTCAGAAGGTGCAGGAGCTGTTGGGCCATTTTAAACACAAGGTCACCATGTTGGAGGAATGACATGGAGGCTCCATAACTGTGCCCCGGTATTTAAATGGCTCATCCTGCTCTGCCTATTGGCCGGCCAGACTAAAGACTGATTTATATTTCTGTGTACAACCTACACCATCAGTACCTTTTCCAAAAAAACAATGAGTAGATTAATTTATGTTTTTTGTGAGAGTGGGAGGAGCTTCCTGCTCCTCAGGCTGCAGTGGGTGTGGTTTTGGACTGAGAAGAGCAGACTGGGCAAACACTGCAGTCAGAGTTTATGAACAAAATAGTACATTATACAAACTGTACCCACAGCGAGCATTTATTTAGCTTTAATGAGCATAAAAGTTACTGATATTGTTTGTTTACCCAAACCAGAAATAATACTACAATTTGATATCGTACAGAGAAATTGTTGCCGCAGTGTTTCCTCGTACCTCTGGGACACAGGTTGCTAAATTGCCCATAGGTGTGAGTGCCTGGTGTGTGAGTGTGCCCTGCGATAGGCTGGCCCCCTGTCTAGGCTTGTTCCCTGCCTTGCGACCATTGCTGCCAGGATAGGCTCCAGACCCCCTGCAACCCAGTAGGATAAACAGGTTGGAAAATGGATGGATGAAAGTGCCAATTAGTCTTATTTTTTCCAATATAATTTTTATTGGTTATGAATCATTTAATACAAAATCTTAGGCTGAGTAGGAGAGTATCTGTCCAGGAGAGCATTTGTGAGACACTGTCAGGCACTGATGTTAGACAAGAAAGCCTGGCTCCGCTGTAATTCACCTCTGTGTTCTATCGAGGTCAGGGCTCTGTGCTGGCCAGTCAAGTTCCTCCACACCTGACTCGCTCATCCATGTCCTTATGGACCTTGCTTTGTACACTGGTGTGCAGTCATATTGGGACAGGAAGGGGCCATCCCCAAACCTGGGAACCCCACAATGCTGGGAACATGAACTTGTCCAAATTGGCTTTGAATGCTGCAGCATTAAGAGTTCTTTTCACTCGAACTAAGGGGCCAAGCCCAACCTCTGAAAAACAGTCAGGCAAGTAACGTTCTCCTGGCAACTTCCAAATCTAGACTTGTCCATCGGATTGTCAGACAGAGAAGCATGATTCATCACTCCAGAGAACACATCACCACTGCTCTTGATCCGACGCTCTGCATTGCAGTTGGTAATGTAAGGCTTGGATTCAGCAGTTTGGCCATGGAAACCCATTCCAAGAAGTTGTCCATGCACTGTTCTTGAGCTAATATGATGGCCACACAAAGTCTGTAGCTAATGACTCTGCAGACAGTTGCCGACTTATGCACACAGTGTGCCTCAGTATACATTGTCCCCGCTCTGTAATTTTACATGACCTACAACTTTGTGGTGGAGTTGCTGTTTTTCCAAATTGCTTCCACTTGCTTATAATACGATGAAGTTTCACAAATGGACTTATTACACAGGAGGCATCCTACCACGGTACCACACTTGGATTCACTGAGCTCCTAAGAGTGACCCATTCTTTCACAAATGTTTGTAGAAGCCATCTGCATGCCTAGGTGCTTGATTTTATACACCTGTGACTATGGAAGTGATTAGAACACCAGTATTTAGTGATTTGGAGGGGTGTCCCAGTACTTTTGACAATATAATGTATATGTGTAGCAATCTGGTCAGAAGAACAGACACAACAAAAAAACAGGATGGAATGACAAATTTTAATAGTATTTTGTTTAACCAGGGAGTAGGTAATATGAGGCCTCTCACCCACTTTCACAGTAGTCTGACATGCTGTGACATTTAGAAATATTTCACCTATTTAAAAAAACATTTATCCCAAAGTGCTTCAAATACTTTTTTCAGCACAAAGTCCAAGACCAATAATCTGAGACCACTTAGAACTGCATTATTCTGTTTTAGTTTTTTTTTTATCAACTTTAAACATACACTTTTCAATAACTTATTTTCAGAGGTGCTGAGAAATTGTAAAAAAAAAAAAAAACAATTTAAACATTGTAAGCATAGCCAAAACTTTGAGCTCTGGAGCTTATAGACATAAGGGTTGGCTACACACAGGTGTATGAGATTCAGTAAAACCTTGGTCTGCAAGCCAACATCATGGTGCAGTTTCTGACAGTCGTGAGCTGCCTCACTGTGCATCCGTGCACCACTAAAGGCAGAGTTCAGTTTTGTCAGCAATGAGGAAATAAATTTAGCACGTGACACTGACATTTGAGAGTCAAGAGCACGAGCGGGTAACGGTACATCAGCGGGAACCCATGCTTCCCGGCCATGGGTCAAGAAGAAAGGTGTGAAACGAGTGCTAGAGTGAGCCGTTAATCGTCATAATCCTCCCATTCACCCCCATAAGTCAAAAGCGTCTTAGCCAGTTGATGGATCAAAGTCCGATTAAACCGTTCAGGCATACCATCCCATTTCAGATTGTATGGCGGGGTGCGAGTCTTTTTAATGTTCAGAAAATGGCAGAGAGTCTGGACCACCTCTGCCTCAAACTGATGACCCTGGTCCGAATGCAAAGGCTCTGGAATGCCATGAAGTAAAACATAATCCTGAAACAGACCATGAGCTACAGTCTGTGCTGACTGATTGGGCAAAGGATACAAGTCGACAAATTTAGTGAAGTAGTCCTCAACGACCAACACATACCGGTTCCCTTTTGAAGTCACAGGCAGCTCTAAGATATCCATGGCCACCCTTTCAAATGGCTGCACTGACTGGGATCCACCCATCGGCGCACGGTAGGCTGGAACAGGACTGGGCCGTATCTGACTCGCCTTACGCTGCTCACACCATCCCTTGATGTCTCTGTACATGGAAGGCCAGTAGCAAAACTGCCTCGCCCGTTCCCACACACGCTCTGAAGATAAATGGACAGAAGCTGGAGCCCCATGCAACTGCATCAGAATGTCATAGATTAATGCAGAGGTAACAATTATTTGGACTACAGGTTTACCTGTGAGGGGGCAGCAAACTGAGCGGCATAACAGTCCATCAATAACAGAAAGATGGTTGAATTCAGTCCAAATCTTCCGTAAGCACTGAGAAGCTCCTTGTAATTTTTTCCTGGATGGTCTTTGGGAGTGCCCCACCCAGCTCAAGTCTTAATGTCAGGGTCAAAATTATGCATAGCTCTAATGTCAGATAAACCATGGGACAACCCATTAAAGAGAGGCATGACATCTGGATTATCAATTGAGTTCCCCATAGTCACATCACCTTCAACAATGCCATGTGAACAGGAAATGTCAATGTCCGTTTGATCAGAACACAGCACATTAATTCACAGTGCACTTGTAATACTGCCCCCCAGCACGTCCATGTCAGATTCCTCAGGGCGGCGAGAAAGCGCATCCGCATTTTTGTGTTGGTGTCCATATTTGTGTACAATGACCCAATTCAACGGATCAAGCTTCAGGAACGATCTTGCTCTTCTTCCTTTAGGATCATCATCAATGGAAATTCTTTGGAGAGCTAAGACTGGTCGATGATCTGAGATAATGGTGAAAGAGGTGAGTCCAATGTAATGCTTGAATTCCCTTACTGCCCACACTATAGCCCACAGCTCACGATCAAACGTGGACCAGCGTTTTTGTGTGGAATTCAGTGCCCGGCTGGCATTTGCCACCACATGTTCACGCTCATCTCTGTCCTGCACGAGAATGGCACCGACAGCCAGATTGGAGGCATCAGTGTAGATTTTAAAGGGCACAATGAAGTCAGGTAATATCACGACAGGCTCAGATGACAACAGATTTCTCAGGTGGGTAAATGATTGGTCACACGCAGTGGTCCATACAAGTTCAAAACTTTCTCTGTGTTCTTCGGATCAGGCTGAAGACCCTTTTGAGAAACCACGTGACCCAGGAAAACTACACAATCTCTGGCAAGGTGGCATTTGCATGGGTTCAGTCTCAACCCTGCGGACTGGATTCTTGAGAACACTTTTTTGAGGCTAGACAGGTGTTTCTCGAAGGTTTTATGGTAAATTAAAATATCATCAAGGTATACCATGCAGATGTGCCACCGGAGCCCTCTGAAGACCAGCTCCATCAAATGCTGAAACGTGGCTGGGGCGTTGGACAGACCCATCGGCATAGATCTCCACTGATAGAGGCCCTGCCCTGTTGTAAAAGCAGCCTTTTCTCTGTCCTCCTCTGCGACTTTGACCTGCCAGTAACCGTTAGAAAGGTCTGGCATGCTGAACCAGACAGCTCCTGTCAGCAGGTCCAATGTGTCATCCACTCGGGGCAGAGGATGAGAGTCTTAAATGGTAACACTGTTTAAACATCTATAATCCACACAAAAACATCAGGTGCCGCACTTCATCCTCCCTAAAATAACTGCCGATGCCCAAGAGCTACAGATCTCCTCAATCACACCATCCGCAAGCAAACCAGCCCCCTATCTCTCTATCTCGGCACGTTTTTCAGGGGATGTACGATGTGCACGCAGTTTGATGGCTGCCTGCTCACCAGTCCTGATGTAATGTTTCACTAGCTTACATCTGTCATCATTCTGTTTGGAGGTGCTGAAGATGTCATTAAATTCCAACAGCGATTTCGACAGTGCAGCTTTCTCGGAATCAGAAATGGGTGACCTATCCAGCAATACCGGAGGTGCAGTTGAGGCAGAGGTCACTGCAGCTACATCAGCTGGGGCCTGCGACAGCTGAACATCACAATCATCAGCTGAGTATAACTCACCCAGATGCATCCCTTGTTTCAGTGAAACGTCACGGCCAGTAGGATTCAAAATCCGAGTCAGTCCGTTTTGAACTCCAGCCACTGTGTGAGCTACTATTAGACTGGAAGAATCTGCCACATTGGGTTCTAAGTATCCAACAAAGTCACTGGCAACATGGGTTGTGTTGGGCAAACATACTTTAACTGGCACAACTGACTCACTGAGAGGTGGCAAATTTATACTGGTGGCCAGTGACACATCGCAGCATGTCGGAACAAAGTCTTTGCTGGTAAGTAAAGTGACAGCCTACAATTGTTAGCTCAGCATGACTGAGATCCAGTAAGGCATGATTTTCCAACATAAAGTCCCAGCCTAGCGATACAGCCTGAGTTGTTTATCTTAGCACATGAAACACATGCTGCAATGACTCAGTTCCCAGCTGGAATGCGATGGTGACGGTGCCCAACATATCTAACATTTGTTTATTCACTGCATGGGCGACACATGGTCCCTTTTTAGTGGGTGATTGTGAAGCGTAGGAATTGACACACTAAAATGTGAGACACACGAGAGTCCACTAACATGTGAACCTCCGCGCCTTTAATCGCTCCTTTAACATATGATACTATCAGTTCTCGGCCAGTGTCTGCACTTACATCGTTGTCCCTCAACACAGAATTACAGTCGTCAACCATGTCAATTTTAGGGCCTGTAGGTAACATGGCTGGTGTTTGGGCCGCAACATCAGCTACAATCCGTTTCCTGACTGATCGTGGTGTACCACTCTGCTAGGCGTCATGAAACGAACTCCCCGTTTTCTTGAAATATCCTCATAGCTGTTCCACCTTTGAGAACTGGGGCTGGGGCTGCGTCTCATAGGTGACAAAGAAGAGTGTTTTCTCTTAGCCATGATACGGTTAATTAAACACGTACGGCAATACATCCCAACGCTTAATTATTAGTTTTATTTATATATTCATTGCTGCAACATAAAAGTTCACTTTCGTAATAATAAATATTTATATTATGTAAATGTTCCTATGATGTGTGTACAACTGCGATCAAGCTATCTGCGCTTTGCCAAAACATGGTCAAATCATCCGCACTTAAAATGTGTGGTGCAGGCATAGACAAGACATTACTGCATCAGTCGTACGGTTCAGGAAAATAATGGACTGCAAGCAATCGCGCATAGGAAAAGGGTGAGTACTTGTTTGTACAAAGTACAGGATATACTTAAATGCAATTCATGTCTTACTTTCCATAATGTATGAACAAGTCATGTGACATCTGAAAGGCAAGGTTCAAAGCTATTTCCTAAACAAATCTGCTCAGATTTAAAATACCATTTAAAAGAATGCACTCAAAGGGGAGTGCAGTGTGTCAGGGGGAGTGTGTGTGTCTCTGTGAAACTGACAGTGAGGGAGGGGGGAGTGTGTGTGTGTCTCTGTGAAACTGACAGGGAGAGAGGGGGAGTGTGTGTGTGTCTGTGAAAGTGATAGGTAGGTAGGGGGAGTGTGTGTGTCTCTCTGAGATTGACAGGGAGGGAAGGGGAGTGTGCCCGTGTCTGTGAAACTGACAGGGAGAGAGAGGGAGTGTGTGTGTGTCTGTGAAACTGGGAGGGAGCGAGAGTGCGTGTGTCTCTGTGAAACTGACAGGGAGGGATGGGGGAGTGTGTGTGTCTCTCTGAGACTGATAGGGAGGGAGGGGGAGTGCATGTGTGTGAAACTGACAGGGAGGGAAGGGGAGTGTCTCTGTGTGTATATAAGATATATACACACACAGACACAAAGATATAATTTCTGTGTCTGTGATCTATCCGGGTGATGTTTGTCTGTGTATGTTTATGTATGTATGAATGTCTGTGTGTCTGTGAAACTGACAGGGAGGGAGGGGGAGTGTGTGTGTGTTTGTAAAACTGACTGGCATTCTTAATTAATAATTATGTTAATAATTAATGATCATGCCATACAATAAAATTTATTCATAAAATTAATATTTGTATTTAATTTAATCCACTGAACCAGAAACTCAGACTGCATGACTTGTCATTGAATCCAAGTTGACAGTCATCACTGTGTCCTTTCCTCGCGATCAGTCACTCCTATCCGGGCTCCATTTTCACAGCAAAAAGTCTGCAGACAGAATAACAAATCAACTTATTAACTGTTGATTCTCGTTGTTCTTAACTCGATTTGCTTAAAAACATTACCAACCCTTGTAATGTGGGCGATGCGAGAAGACCTGTGGGATGGGGCGAGTTTCTACAAGGGCTGGCAAGGCTCAACATGCCTCGCTCGTTCATACCTAATTAAGATGTCCGCCGTCTCATAGAAGCGATCAAAAATCCCGCCGAGCTGCCGTGTGACAGGACCCTCAAAAGTGTCTCCACGACCCCGTAGCACTCCATGGAAATTTTTAAAACCAAACTGGCTTATGTCTTAAAGTGTTTTTGTGCTTATTTAATAAAAAACTAAAATGTGATATTTTGTCTTTGTGTTTTTTTTAACATACACAAAGCTTTACAACATCTCACCGTTTGCATTTTGGTTAACACTTTTTTCACATGATTGACATATTTAAATTTAGAAACAAAATGAGAAACCATGGCATCGTTCTTTTTAAAATCATTGCTATTCTGTCACCCAAGGTTACATCCACCTGTAAGAAAATTGAGGCGATAGGGTAATTTATGACCCCCACCTTCACGACAGGATCAATTTTTGTTCCGTTAGCTTTAGTGATTCGACACCGTAGATGCAGTAGCATGTCGTTGAGGTCTAGGTTATCTTCCCCATTACCAACGATGAAAAACCATTATCTGTTAAAGCTGAGAGTGGCGGCACTTCCACGTATATATTTTCATTGATGCTTGCTTGTGTGTATGGCACTGCAAAAATATCCAATTCTGATTTCATGCAGTCCTCTGACAGGCTGTGTATGAGGGCCATATACATGAAAAACCATTGGCGCTGTACATTATTATTGGGGGTAGTGCTTAACTGGCCTGAAATGTAGCTTCATGATCGTTTTTCCGTACCGCTTGTTCTGGTCAGATTTTAACTTCATGGTTATATTAATAATGCGATTCTTGCAGAGCAACACGTGAGGGATCCTGTCATAAGCTATTGTGACCATCGAGTTGTGAGTCCCAGATATTTGTACGTCCCGTAAAAGAGGCATGCAACTGTCGCCTACTCTTTGATGTTCGACAATGTCTGAATACACGTAAATCGTGTAAAAACCACCGCATATGTCTGCCGGGTGCGGGGCTTCGGGGTACTCGCCAACCTTATGTATGGACTTGGACATTTTATTCAAAATGCTTAAATGTCATATTTATCATGTCTACTGGATAGAGCCTGAGCCCACAAACAAAATGACACCTCATTTGTCAAAATCCACCCAGCCAGTCCAGAGAAATTTAAATTTAACAACCCTAATTAATCTCCCTTTATTTTAATAAGAACAAAGGAAAAATCTGTGATCAAAGTTTAATTAGCTGTCTTGTTTGTTGTAGGAAAGTGGCCATATTTTAGTCAGTAATAAAGATAATTGGTTGAAATTTTCAGGA
>JAABNY020000112.1:1348603-1366039 GCA_015164015.2 Brevimyrus niger | reverse complement strand
GTTTCCCCTAATATCAAAGCAAAGAGATATGTGAAATGTCTGAATATATGTCTGAATAAATATATTTTTCTCCTGGTACTTATTTTAAATGGGTCATAAAAAATATCAATAATAATCGTTATCGACCGATATGAAACACTCATATCGTGATACAGTTTTCAGCCATATTACCCAGCCCTAAGTGGACGATTGAGGGAGAAGGCAGTTCATTGCCATCTTCAGATCAAGATTGCCTCTGGAGAACCAGGTCTCCATCTCCACAATGGCTCTGTCCTTAATGTTGAGTTGAGCTCCCTTCAGAGCCTAGCTAGGACTCTCAGAAGTTTCGGTGTGACCTACAGGGCATAAAATAACACTGCCTGTAAGCTGTGAACTTCTATTTCTTTTAAGTTGCGGAAAAAAGGGCGTCTATCTCAAAATGAGTGAGTTATTGCTTAATCTTCCTCAGATCCTGTAGAGATGCACTGATTACTTCACCAGCAGAGCAAAGGTCAACGTGGTGTCTTGATCACCAAATCTCCAGCAGTTGTTGAAGGGAGGGGATTTGATAGCGTTGTGACACATAATGAAGATGGAACAAGAAGTGTAGTGATCTTTATAGCTCAAAAATGTTTTTGCACATGGCTCTGTCTCTAGAAGACCAATCAGGTGTTCCTCAGGAATATCATCACTCACAAACTTAATTATGATTGAAGAAGTTTCCACAATGCATCTGTCTCTAGTTGAATCACCTTTAATGCCAAACCCTGCCTGATCTTCTTTAATAATAAAGTGGCTAGAAGGGTCAGTTACTTCACTCTGAATGTTTTCAAGTATGTAATTTCAAGGCTTAACATGATTTAATGTACCAAAACAGCAACAAAAAATCACCAAATTATTCACAGACATATCTGGTCATAAAGTTTCTCCCCTTGAAAAAAAATTAAGTGTGAAGCTAGAGTGAGAGCACTGACAGTTCACTTAATCCAAAGCCAATGGCACTGATGGAATTCAATGATCTGTTACTTCAAAACTGATACCAACCAGAAATCAATATTATTTGTGAGATGAATTTAGCTCTCCATTACATAATATACTGACAAATTCTATAATGAAGAATGGTAAACTTAAACTTATTAAATGGTAAACTTAAAATTATTATCATTACTAAGTGTTACACTGATTATTACACAGAAAAAAACCCAAAAATGTCACGGATTTACGCAGTAACTGTCTACTCAGAAACAGTATGTGTTACAGTATAATGGAATTTAAAAAACAAATCACAAACTGTCTATTCTAAATAATTTCAAAGTAGCTGAAATATAGAACCATACCTACCTATTAAAAACTTATTAAAAATTAAATCTTACATAGTACAACAACATTCGCTCCATCTGCCTTCTAAAAAACTGTTTATCCAACACGTTAGTTTCCAGGGGGTGTCTGCTACATTAGCTACCTATGCCGTCGAACAACAATTAAACAAGGACGGCGATTGGATGAACGTCGATTTGGGTACCACCTGGATCATAGCACAAGTCCAAGGAGTTTACAGAGGGTCCTGAAGTCAGAAGGACTTTCATTCATTATTTATTAATAATAATAAAAAAAAACTAAAAATGTACATTTATTTATTATTGTCTTTCTTAATGCTTTCTTTTTTTCTTACAATGGGAGTCAATGGAGAGGAAAACGTTTAACGTAAGATAAAGTCCATATTCTTTGCGTTTGGTTTTGATTTTTTGTCAGGTGAAAGTCTTTATGACTAGGTATGTCCGTGAGAAGTTTTTCGTCGCTGTTTTGGTGCATTAAAGCACATTAAGCTTTTTCACGTTAAGCATTTTAGAATGTTCCTATTTGGCATCTGTAAAGCTAAAGTTCCGCCTATGTAGAATCTTTAGCGTTAGTGGGGAAGGTGGAGCATTTAGTGGGGCGTTGCCCCCCGTGTTCCTGCCTAGAACTGGCTCTGTATCTCAAATGGTTCTCTTGTCGATACCTTCACACTTGTAGACGAGGTGTTCCGTAGTGGTCGACATTCCAGAATCCGCATGGGCGATCACAACAATGTTAATGTGTAGTTTCTCTTTTCCCATGACTGAAAAGCGGACAACCTGTAGATCAATCAATATGCATGGACTCGCACCTATTACCAATAAAATAAAGGCCTCACACTTTCATTTCAAAAGTTATGATTTACAGTAAGTGAAGTCACCGCACCACATGCTGATGACAATGCGCACAATTTCCTCGTGCAAGTAATAAAGCGTGAGTGTCGCGCCAGATAACCTACACTTCCACGTTGGTTTACCATATTTCTATTACATAATCAAACGTCTACGTTTTACAACATTAATTTCCACCCCCACAAGGGCACTGCTTTCATTACCTAGCTTCCCCAGACTTATCATCTTGCAGTATTAGCAACTTCATTATATATAAAAATAGGCCGTTTAGGATACGTTTAATTGCTAGACATATTGTAAACATTTATTGGTGAATTTCTGATTTTATTTTAGGTTACACATAAATGTAAAAAAGAAGCGCGAACTGCCGCCGAACAGCTCACCTGAACTGGCGGTCTCGGCGCGCTCTCCGTGCAAGAGGCTGCGCTCGCGCTTGGTGTCCATCTCAGACGGGAGGGGGCGCTCTTATTGACAAATGGGCAGCCAAAACGCAAACCCCCTCTAAGCCCACTTGAAGCATCACTCACTAACATCAGGCGCACTACTGAGAAAAACCCGTGTCATTTAAAAATACGTTTGGGGGTTTGTTCTTTTTCTCTTCGGTCGTTCTACCCCCCCGCGAATAAAGGTGCAGGTTAAAGACGTGTTTGCAGATCATTTTTTTTAATGGCGATAACGGTTAGGAATGCATTATTTGTTGGATAGAAAGTTTCATCATGAATATATTCTGGATACATCTTAAAGGAAAAATTGATTTCGATTTAATTAAAGTGAAAGCCATTTATGAACAATGTGGACTGGTTTTATTATCAGGTATTTGACATATACATGGATATTCTTTGATATTTGCTATGGTTTAGGGAAAGCAGTCTTCTTTTTTACTTCACTTTTCCACCATTTAAAATATATTCACCTTCTACAACCCTTTACAGTGTAACATGTGGAGAAATTTACCACATGTCATCAGAGGTGGAAAATTCTGGTTCAACCAGTTGAATAATCTGACTGGTCAGTTGAAACAAAACCTTGGTGGATTTGTGCTTTCTGAACCAGAATCTTCCACATCTGGGTGCCATATAGCGAACACCATCAAGACTGACTGACAATACAACAAAAATGGAGTTTTCATCATGAACAATAACATGATTCACCCGAATCCCACTTTACCTGAAGTTTTTTTTTATTAACTATAATGTAATTGTGTGGTTTTTATAACACAGAGAATCTTACTGCTTTTATAATATACTGAATCAAACTGATATAAATCAACTTGATTTCTTCAAAACCAGTAACACAAAAAAAACATTAAGAGCCACCTGGCCCACAACTTTTCCACCCTCCACTACCATGACATCCCCGGAAATATTCCACAAACTGTAAAGTGGATGAACATAATTAATTAGACAGGCAAATAAAGCTACTATGAGTAAAAAAATCAATTATCTTCATCAAAGTTATGACAATATTACTGCCTTAAAAAAAGACCTCCATGGATCTGTAATGTCCAAGGGCGCCCCCTGGAGGCAGGGTGATTGAGGTGAGAATGAGACCTCAGTGTCTTCACTCTCAGTGGACGTGGGTGTCTGGAACTGCCCAGGGCTGGATCTTGCCCTTTCCAAAGATGGTGAAAAAAGCTGCCCCAAACACGTTGATGGCAGCAGACATGTAGAACACCAGCCTCCACTGAGGTATCGTGTTCTGGAACCAGACCACACAGAAAGGTCACTTCTAAGCTTAGAAATAGCTGGAGGTAATCCTACATTGATTGAATTATCTTTTCTTTTGCAATTAAATAATAGTACCACAGTACTTACGGATGATGTCAGAGCCTTAGCTATCACAGGCCCTACCATTCCTGGTATGGTGGCAAAAGTGTTTGAAATTCCAAGTAAAATCCCAGCGTATCTGAAGAAATTTTGAAAACAGGTTTGTTTATCACTCAGGGCACCATTGTGCTCAACTCACATTTATAACCGTACCAATTGTTACAAGACATCTGACAGAAGTGTATGTTAAACTAAATTATATACAATAAACATACCTCAAGAATCTCAGATAACAGAATTTTTTTTTAAAAAAAGTAACGCTTTACATTGACGGCACCTTCATAGTTCCCTTCTAATGCATTCACAGGTCATTCAGTGCACCTTTGTTATGTATTCAGAGAACATTCATAAGCAGCATGTATATATACCATAACATCCTAACATACAGTACAGTGCACAAGTCTTAGGCAAGCAAAGAAAATGATGTTGGTCTTTAAGATATTGCAGAGCAATAACATTATGTATGCAGGCATGTGAACTTACCCATTTCAAAACTTGCAGTAACCATCCAACACACGCAAGTATTTTTTAACTCAACCATTAGCACACCTCATATGACTAATCAATACCTCATTGGCCATGTCAGCAACTTTTTGGAGAACAGAAGAAATTTTTACTAGTTTTTATTGTTACTATTAATCTGCATATGTTTTATTGTTAAAATGGATTTTTTTTTTCTCTGCAACTTACTACCCAGACAAACAGCTTTAAACATTTACTTTGACTGCCTAAGAGTTTTGCACAGTACTGTACCTTAACAGCTTTAATATACATTAAAAACAAACATTATATGACAACACATATTACAACTGTATAATCATATAATGTTTGTTATCGAAGTATATTAAAGCAGTTAAATTATATTAGGTATTACCATCTTCAGTTATCTGCACCAATGTTCTATACACTGGCTAACAAAACTAATAACCAAATATTTTACTGTAATATTCTCTCACACATGGCTCCAGTTGTTGCAAACATAGTCCTTCAAAATCGAATAGCCACCACATAATTATAGGTGGGACAGATATAGGCAAATCTACTTAGACTCCATGCTGTTCTCCACAAAGCAGGATTTCTCAGTTAGCTGGGTTAAGATAAGCTAAATCATGACAGTTCAATAAAAATGCTCCTTACCCGAACTCTTATTGTATGACTTCTAGCGTAAGTTAGCCCAGCTAACTGAGAAATCCAGCTTTGTGGAGCACCCCCCAGAGATTGTAATTAACTAAAGGCTGGAATAGATAGGTGATGAACACCCAAAGCCACATATATCACTGTGAAAAAATCTCAGACACTTCACAATAAAAGCCAGGAGGACTAGGGTGGCACTGAGGAAGGGGTGCCTTACGAAGGGGCGATGTCGAGCTGGTTGATGCTGAAGCCCGAGGTGCAGAGGCCACCCAGGGTGGAGGAGACGGTGAGAAATGCCACTGTCATCACATAGTTGCAGCCGGTGTACCCCGCCGCCACCAGGAACACCGCTGGGCCAATCATTCCTGGAGGGTAGAAGACAAAAAAAAAAAAAACAGGAGACTCAACATACACCCATTTGGTGCACTCAGACCACACTAACACCGGAAATAGGAGGGTCAGTGTCAATGCAGCACATAGAAAGCAACAAGGTAGCGTCTTTGTGAGACATCATGCCAAATCGCTCCGAGATATTGCCAGCAAGCCTTGGGCTGCCTCGCTTGCACTTAGCTGGGTCCTACCTATAAGAGTGAAGATTTTACGCACAGCCACAGTGGGAACGAGCCATCGTTCCCGCAGCAGGTCAGCTAGATGACTCCCCAGCAGTGCCAGGACCCAGCAGCCCAGGTACGGCAACGCCGACAGCATCCCGTTCTACTTAAGGAGGGAGATGAAAACAGTGCCAACCAGGATGGTGAAGACCGCCCTACCTTGGCATAAACTTCAGTTACACACTTCCATAAGATTTCAGCTCCTAAAACTATCGCTGTAAGTATCACAATACTGGAAGGGTACTGAGGTTCAATGGTTAGGACCACAAGACCAAGAATTTCGCCACAGGCGGCGGTCTGCACCTGCTGGATGCTGAAACCCAGGATGGTCTTCATGTAGGTGGGCAGCAGAGCCAGGAGGGTGTAGAAGGTCCAGTTGTAGCAGAAGTGTGGCACAATAATTGCCCACACAGGCAAGGAAGTGAAGATGGATGCCCAGGGAATGCGGCCCGTGGTGGAGGAAAGCTGGGAACGAAGGAAACGAGCTGAAGACCCGTATCTGCACTTAGCGGAGGGTAAAACAGCACAGAACTTAAGGCAAACGCAGCTGAACATCTGATACAACTAGAGATGGCCCAATTTCATCCTTTCAGGGTATACAACTAGAGATGGCCCAATTTCATCCTTTCAGGGTATACAACTAGAGATGGCCCAATTTCATCCTTTCAGGTCCCACCTCAGTATTAAATCTCTGAGTATCTGAAGATGCCAATGCGATATTTCTTCCACCTTATTAGCTACTACGCATTAAATAAGGTATTTGTCTCAATACATTTCAACTAACTACCTCTACAACACTAAACGCAAATATAGTTGGAGTAAAAATAGTCAAATATAATGGTCATGCTACTTAAACAAAAGCTATGCCACTACACTACATGGAAAAAAAATCCCAGGCCAAGGAGATGTACACCAGTCTGCTTCTTAGCTTAATTCATTACCAGCGATCACACAAATTAGCAGAAACATTTCTTAAAGTGTACACTGTGCAATCCTTTGCCAAATAAAATCTAACAAAGAAATCAATCATGAAATATCACTGTATACCCCAACAAACCATTTCTAGTCAAAAACTACACAGAATTCTCCTGTGCAAAAAACACAATGGAGCACATATCAAACTATTATGCAGTAATTAACCAAATTTTAGAAAGAAAACTGAAGACATTTAGTTTGCATAAATTGGCAGAAGTTTTCAGAAAGATCATAACTAGCCTCTATGCAATAAAGAGATGCATTATAGGGAAAAAAGAATTCTGCGGGGCTAAGTTATTTTATGCACATCAAGGGTTAAGGGCTTTCATCATGGAGTTATGAAAGTCTTCATCGCCGCAGCATTTTAGAGATCGCAAGCACATGCTGTTTAGTGTATCTTAATCGCACCCTACATTGTTCTGAGGATCTTCCTAAGTGTTAAAGGGACAGGAGCAAGATTCTGTGCTGGGTACTGAATAAGTACTGTGTGGGTGGTAAGAGCCACTGCACTCTGCAGTTTTGTGTGCTTCAGTGGAATTACAGTAACTCCTTCACACTGGTGATGGTGAGGGGACTCTGAGAATGTAAAAATATGCATATAATACTTGGGCCACCTTATATGGTATGGTGCCACTGTAAACGGGAAAGACTAAGTTACCGTCAGCAGGGACGGGTTATGGGCTGTGTTGGGCCCCTGGGCAAAATGTTTGTGAGGACCCCCCCTTAAAAAAAAAGCCAGCATTGTCTGGGATGGCTAGTTTCTACGTCATCATGCCACTTGTGGGTCCAAACTAGTGCGGCGTACCATGTTGTAAAAGCAGAATGATGTTGACAAAACTTTTGCTGCTTTTTACCTCGGAAAAAGTGAAAAGAAGGTGGCTTAAGTTGATACAGTAAGTTGGATCTCAAATTATAATCAGTACAGCCTAATGCCATTACCTCACGTTAATGTTAGCACCAGGTTACCCATCTCTGTTTATAGAGAGAGGTAGCAACATAGCACAACTAAAGGCCCTCTAAAGGTACACTACACCCTCCTCCCTAGGGCCTACTAGTAGGGCCCTCATAATCAGAGGGCCCTCTAAAAGCCCCCAAAGCCCCCATCCTCCCTAGGACCCCCTGGTAGCCAGAAGCTAGGACCATAATAGGAGGGCCTAAGAGGGCCATCTAAAAGTAGGCTCCCATGCACCCATTTCCCTTTAAAGTTCCTATAGCAGGGCTGGGGGCCCCCTGAAAACACCGAAATCCCCCTCACCACCACCAGCACCACCACCACAACCACCACAATTCTAGGGCCCTTGGCACCCAAACGCCCTCCCTGCATGTTTCCATCAGAGGCCCTATAGGGTCAGGGGCCCTTGTAGGCAGAGGATGAAAGAATGTAGGCCCTCTAAAGTAGACAAACAAAAATACATTGTTGATAAGCGTTGCAAATTGTTTTGGGCTAGGGGCCCCACGGGCCCCCTGCACACCAAGGGCCTCTGGGCAGCGGCCCCACTGGCCCGGTCTGTAATCCGTCCCTGACCGTCAGTGAATAATGTTCATATCGATGACACAGATGTTTACGTACAATTGATGGGTTATGGATGCTTTTTTTACAGTTGGATATATGTTCACACTATATTTGAACACTGTGACTTTAAGGCGCGGGTGGAGGGCCACTTTCACATTCGGGAAGTTAAACCGCCTTCCCCCCCCCACACACATTTCCTATCAAGACCAACTTATGCCCCAGGATGCACCAAGTCACTGCGAGGAAGGTGAGATTACAGACAGACACAGCTACACGAGAGACATGCGCGGTGAACCCAAGCAAAGACTAATATTAAATATATAGTATTAGTACTGTACAAGCACCATTACTAATTTGTATATATTATATTATTTCATGTGATCCCATGAGCATTGCTAGACCCCATTCACTGTAGTATTTCGGTTTGAGTTCGACATTAATAACTCCTTTAGATGTACAGCAGTGGCACACTTGTACAGCACATTTCCTGCACGCGGCAAGTATTCAATAAACAGCAGTGAGTAATGGGAGGGCGGGTGGCGGTTAAAGGACTAATGATGTTCATTGGTTGAGGAAGCAGTAAAGTCATGTACTAACTTTTATATGTAACCATTATTCAATTTAAGATTTCGGTTGGTCATTATGAACATGGGGAAATATTGGAAAATGACAAAAAAACGACCTAAACAATACTGAAAATGATCTCGATCAAAAGGGTAACTTTAAGAATTGGTTTCAATAGACTAATCTTGTTAAATTAATCATAATTCCACACAGGCAATGAAATTGAAGCCTTACTGTAATATTAAATACAAAAAGAACTGATCATTTTAACCTATTAAATGATCAAACCTAACAATTTGGTATAGGCAGTGATATTGTTTCGAAAACATTTTTTTTTTTTAAGTGACAGGCAATGATTTCTCATGTTAATTTTATATATAGGTGGGCAGCGGTCTGCATCCCTCTTTACCTCGTTCTTCAGAGATGTCGTGATGTAGAGCCTCTCCTTCTCTGAGATCGTCCGGTGTGTGTCCGGGGTGTTGCTCACTAGGCACGACCAGAGCAAAAACCACAGCAGCCCGACGGCACCTGCGGATGCCGAGACACGCCCCTGAGAACCCGGATCGCCCCCCCCACCGTCAAAAACACCCCCAGCGACCGCCACCTCCAGCACTGACCAAAAACCCTCGAAGAAGGAGAATTCAGCTCCATTCACACTAATAATAACAAAGTAAAGGGTAGAAACTTACCAAAGAGGTAAAAAACATATGTCCAGTCCAGGTAAAAGCAAATCAGACCAGATAAGGGAAGAGCCAACACTGTACCTAACTGGGAACCTGGGGAAATAAGACATTGAAAATTTTGGTTATAATAGGTAAACTAATTGAGTAAGACATTACAGTGTGTTTTTTAGCAAAGCACAGAGAACTAAGTATATAGAAGAGCCACATTATTTTTAAATGTGTACCTATTTCAAATTTCACATATCTGAAAAATTAAATCACAAGACACAGCCATGTGATTCGAACTACATTGACTGATACTGCAGAATTTAATGAAAAATATACTTTTAGATATATATACTTATATATAAAAATATACTTTTTAGATTTGTGGCATTATTTTAACGCTGTGTACAATCAAAATAGCGCCAAAAAGCACTAAGATAACAAGGCACGCATTGCCACCCCCCCCACCCACACACACACACACACACACACACACACACACACACACACACACACACACACACACACACACACACACACGGCACCTGTATAGCAGATAGTTAACAGGCGGCTCCTCTCCAGGGGCGGAGCCCAAGACGCCCACATTGCATGCATGGCAGGAAACGTGACCCCCTGAAAGTCACCAGAAGACAAACCAAACAGTACGTGTGAGATCGCTGAAGGGCCATATAAGGATCCGGACACACTCACTTTCTGTTCATGTGCTATTCAACTTACAAATCATACAGCTGTTTAACGTCTTCCGAAGTCAGAGCCACAAAAAGAAATATCAAAGCTGGTCCAAAGTGATCAGGTATTACAGGGTCTTTACCATGGTATTTTTATTTGGGGGTTGAAATTCTTAAGAATATGTTTTTTACCTCTTTGGTAAGTTTCTACCCTTTACTTTGTTATTATTAGTGTGAATGGAGCTAAAATTCTTAAGAATTTCAGGTTACGGAGACACTTCCTTAAACACTTGCGTATCCTCCCTGTCCAGTTCGTTTAGGGACATTCTGAAGGGGGCTGACACACAGGTCAGTAACTGACGAGGGAACAGAGAGATGGACAGAGCAGAGCAGGCCGGCGAGGAGCGCGTACCTCTCCGACGCCCTCCAGAACTCGCACGGCGATGAGATACGGGGCTCCCAGGCTGGCGGCCAGCGGAGTGAGCAGTGTGAATAAGATGGTGCACAGGATGCCCAGGCCCAGGAGCCACTTCGAGCCGTACTTCCGCGCCAGGTATCCGCCAGGTAACTGGGTCACGATGTAGCCGTAAAAGAAGGAGCCCAGGATCCAGCCTTGGGTTTCTGAGTTCCAGTCATACACGGGTGCCTGAGGGCCACAGAACCACCACTGTGCTGTTACTATCTCACCAGAGCCTCCCCTTAAACCTCTGGAGCTTTGAATATCTGTGTAGAACTGCAGAGTACTTCGTTATGGTTACTAGGTGTGCGGCTCAGTGGGCTAAGACTGTGTATGTCATTGGAAGGTCGCCAGTTCGGGGCCTAGCCTCGGCAAAACAGTCCGGGGGCCCTTGAGTAAGGCCTTTAAGCTGCAGCTCCAGGGGTCACTGCACGCTGGCTGATCCTGCACTGTGACCCCCCCCCCCCCCAGGCTACTTTCTTGTATTTGCGCAAATGGCATAAATCAAGGATAATTTCATAGCTGCAACTCTCTAAGCACTTGGGGAGTAAATCTGTAGGTCTGCGTTTCCTCAAGGATGGAGTATAAAAGAGCAAATAGAAAAAGAGTAGAGTAAAAGCTGAAAGGTGATGTGGTTTACTCTGTCCACACAAAATGTTTCTACTGTGCATACCAAAATGTACACCACTAGGGCTGGGAATGTTTCACGTTCGGATTTCTAAGTGTAATGTAAAACTTTACATTTCCGTCTGATAGTAACTAGGAGAAGGGCTGTATTGGATTCACAGGTTCATCTAAAAATACCAAAAATCTGATCAGGCCAACCTGCCTACAAAATAAGCTGACAGTGTTTTACATCACATGACCTGGTCACCTGACCTAAAAATGGTTTTGGAGGAGTCTAATCAGAGAGTGAAAGAAAAGCGACCAATGAACGCTCAGTATATATGCGACCTCCTTTAGAACAGCTGGAAAAGCATTCTAGTTGACCTCCTCATGAACCTGGTGAGGGGAGGAGACAGTAAGGTTAGCCAGTTCCTGTAGCGTTAGAGGTTAAGGGCCTTGCTCACGATATCACTCTGCTGACCTAGAGATTTTAATTGGCAACCTTCAGAATCCCAACTCACACAGCTGCAGGTCCAACAAATATTTTTTTTGGTTCAATATTTTTTTTGTTCAATGCATAATTCGATTTGTGTTATTTTGTATTTCTGACGTCTTTATAATTATTCAAAAATATAAATGCAGAGAACAATACAAATAAATTTTCTTGTGGTTAGGTGTGCGTTTCCAAACTTTTGACTGCAGGTGTCTCTCAAACACCAGCGGAGCTCCGGGCTTGAGACACAAGCCAAAATGAAACGTTCCCCGACCGTGTGGTTGCGTGCGGCGCGTCCCTCCTGCGCCGGGCAGACGGAGGGGCTGCTGTTGGCGCTCGTCTTGACGTCCAGCATGTCCACCATGGCGACGCTGAGGTTGACGCGCAGAGCGTAGGCCACGATGAAGCCATAGCAGGAGAGCAGGGCCAGGTTGTAGCGTGAGGAGCAGCAGGCAGGAGCTGGAGGATTATGGGAAAAGCAGCTAAAAAAAAATCACTCAAAGCCACAAACGAGATGTTTCATCCAAATCAATCACTTTGAAGTTCCAGAAAAAGTCATTCGGGGCGTAATAGAGATGCAGCCACCCATCAACAAACATGATTAATGTGACGTTTCAGTGACTCTTTTGGTGTTTTATTTTTCTTAGGCAGGAAAGCTAAGCAACCATAGATGTTTCCTAAAAACAAAAGTCGGCAGCTTTAGACACCTAAGCAACTTTCTTAACGTGGAATGAAACTGTCGAAAGCACCTGATAAACACCAACTCGGGTTAAAGACTTTAAACATGTTGCCAGCCCCTACCTATCTGGGGTGACACTTCGCTTCCAGGCTCTAATGCTCGCGGAAGAAATCTTACGGCAAATCTTATACTATTATTAATATCGTTCTGTCCTTTTACTACTTTCCACAAATGTCTTCTAAAGCTACTATAGACAGAGTGGTGGATCTGAGGCTATGGATCTGTACCAGCAGCTAGAAGGTTACTGGTTCAAATCCAGTGAATGCCCAGAGTGATTCTACTCTGTTGGGCCCTTGAGCAAGGCCCTTAACCTGCAATTGCATCGTCCTGGGTGATGTTATGATGTTAATCTACATCCAGCTCTGCAAGGAGGTCCTGCAACTTACAGGGAATAACTTGGGGGTTGACGGCAGGATTGTCACTCCAGCCACCAGAAGAAAACTCACACTGGTCCATTAGGACTGGTGTGGTGCTGAGGTATCACCCTGCCACATGGCTGTGCTCAGGTTCTCATTGCTGAGGTGGTTTGTCATGTGCTGGGTGTGGTAACACACTGTAATCAGTGTATGCTCCTTGGCTCTCTCTTTAGGTTCCCCACCCTGTTCTAGATGTGAGGTTGGAAAATGTATGGACCATTTATTATGTAGTTCCTACAGACTTTACGGTCTGTTATGTTAGAAACAGGGGCAGAGTAAAGGGAGGGAGCAATTGCAAGGGCCTCTGAAAGACAGGGAACAGACCTGAACTGGTCTGGGTTGGGGGCCCAAAATCTATGGGTATAAATACTGTACTACTTTTTATGGTAAAACCACCATTGCCTTGCACATCAACATTTTCTGATTTCACAAAATTTAAACAAGTTACCTGAATGCACAAAGGGAGAGCAACACTTGCTGACATAAACAGAAATGCTTAATACTGTAAACCTCTGAGCTGAGTCAATATCGATACTCACAGTAATTCTGTCACTGTCAGAAAAAAAAAGAGTACCACCTTGTCGCTGAGGCTGTACCCTTGTACTTGTACCTTTTAAGGACAGAAATGTACTCTGAGGAATATCCTAAAGGTACATACAGCATTAATGTACCATCAGTGATACAGAAATTTCTGTATCTTAAAAGGTACAATTACCTATATTTAAGGGTACAATTGGCAGATCTTTGAGGGTACAGTTCCAATAATAAGAAATAAGGTAAAAAATGTACTCTTTTTCTGAGAGTGTATCGACAAAAATACGCACAAACCACACTCACATTTAACATCATTGTAGAGATAAAGATTGCTGTATGGTGCCATATACTATAAAATATGTATGAATAAGCATCAAGGGGACGGTACCTAATAAGTGCTGGCTAAGCACTGCAAGTTATAAGTAAGTTACTAAATTGTTTTATTTATCCAATCATACTTTTATTTTGAAATGTGACCAAAATCTCCTACATACCTAAACTGTCCGAATGAACTGATAAAAGCCGAACCTATGTATCAGGCACATAACAACGAGTGCACTTAATTAGGCTGAATGTTTTCTTCATACTACATACCTTGTTCAACTTTACAGCTGTCACTACGGTGCAGCAAAGGGCGACGATGATCGTCAGAGGAGGAATCTGGAGATTCATAACAATCCTCCATTTTGCATGAGTGGGACTACTATTTACTGTTTAATAATCACGGGAGCCGAGGCGATGTCATTCCACTCAAGGCGCTCTGCGACACGTCGCATCACCTACTTCCGGAACTGTGCACATACATTTTATTTAGTCATTTTACTTGGTAACGTATAAAGGAAATCCCAAATTTTTCACTGAGGATCCTTCAGTGATGTGTCTTAAGTTGAAAGCGGAAGTGAGGAACTCGTCAGTACGCATGCGCTAAATCCGGCTGTATTCAAATGTATTTACAGAATCACTCATAAAACAGTAGACATAAGTGCATTACATTATGCAGTTTTTGTATTCTTTTGTGCATTTTACTTTAAGACTTAAAGTATATTTAGATAATTTCAAATGAAATTAAAAGGTGAGCGTTTTTAGATATTTTAATTAATGTATATAATATTTTGCAAGTAAAATCACATTATTAAACAACTTTTCTTATCCACAAAAACACCATATTTAACAATATAATTGAGCAAAGCAGGCATAATGTGAATACAAAGTGTAGAAAATACTTTTAAGTATGCGGTTTGTCAATTGTGCAATGTTTTGAGCAGGCATTATTTCGGCCATTGGAAGCATCACACAGGACCCCACGTTTTTTTTTCTCTTCTTCCTCTCTTTCCTTTAGGCTGGATGCGGAGTTCAACGCTGTAGTTCTACAAATTATTGTTGGGTTTATGGTGTAGTTGTGTGTGCATACAGATAAACCACAATTACATATATAAAACATATAAAATGTTGGGGACAATAATGTTGGTACCTTGGGGGCAAAATGTGCAGATCTGGTCTCCCTAGTGCAGGGGTCGACAACCTTTTTAAAGACTAGAGCCATTTTTTCCTGAATATCTGAACCAAGATTTATAACGAGCCGCAGAAGGGGGGTCGAGATACGATTTTTAATGTGATATGGGCATATGCATTTAATACAAAAACAAAAGTTCAAGTACTTGCAATATAAAAACAAAATAAAACCAATTTCGAAGCGGGGGGGTTCAGTTTTAAATTCCCGTTCTCCGTTTAAAATTGGAGGATTTAATTTTTATGAAAATGTGAATGCGGCTATTGTTCTGAGAAGAGACTCCTGGTCACTGAAGTGGTTAAGAAAAAAAAACGCTAACAAACACAATACTGCTGGCACACTGTTGCGTGACAGCGGCCGTTAAAAACAGACACAATTTCTCAATCCAAAAAAACAACGCCCTTTCCGACTACAACACGACTACCACATGCCCCCTGCAAACATCCAACAGCACAAAGTACAGGGGGTCGGACATGCGCGGTGGGTATTTCACACTAGTGATGCGCGGGTCGGGTATTTATCCAAACCGCGGGTGCCGCTTTTATGAAGCACCACTGGATCTATTTTTACAACCCGCCTATTTTTTTTTTTTTTTTAGATTTGTATAGGGCATGCCTACAGTTTACAGCCTACGGTAAATAACCACTGACATTTTTTTTCATTTATCACATGGAAATGTTCATTCAGCGTTTTTACGTTCGCTGTGCAAAAAAAAAGAATGACATCCACTGTCTTGACATGCTGGAAGTGCCTGTTTTGTGGCTCTCGTGTTTTATATATTTTTTCACACGAATTGCACTTCACGTAGCCGATACTGCTGTTGTCTCCTGCCTCAAGTATTTCTGAGAACCGGTCCCAAACATTAGATTTAGCAGCCTGACCTTTTTTCTTTTAATGATGTAAATTCCTGCACCTCGTCTTCCATCTTCACTTTTATTTCTTTGTTTTTGATGTGACTGGCAGCGGCAGCTGCTTGGCGCTTTTGTGATTTGTCACGTGACGTAACCTTATCAAAGAACTTAATAAAATATGAAAATAGATATTCCCAAATATTTAATATGGACTATAGGGAATTGCACGCAACATACATGGATTTTTAAATTTAAATTGGTTTTTTAATGACCCGCCCCGCAAATAAAGTGACAATTTCTTTATCCGCCCCAACCTGAGGTTATGAGACGACCCGCGCATCACTATTGTACACATCGGTTAATGGCGAAGGTCAGACGGAATTCAAAAATAACAATCACAACAGATCACAAATGCCATTTAGCATTCAAGCGGTCAAACGCAATTCCGCCACCAGAAGGCGACCCACCACAACGTGTTTTCAGGGCTGTGTGTTTTGTTCTACAAGTAACTGTTCTACAAAACACATAGCAAGAAAAAAAATCATTACGTCCATATCATCTTTCCCATATTAACCATACTGCTTAAACATAGTTGTATCTCCTCAGCCTGATACATCTAATCTGTGATGCAGGAATAAAAATGGATCTCCAGATTGTCAGGCTATGTTAGTAGGCCAGGGGGGTGTTCTCCAAAACAGGATTTCTCAGTTAGCTGGGTTAACTTAAGCTAGAAGCAATGATCATCCAATAAGAATTTAGGTAAGCAGCATTCGTACTGGACAATATCTTAAATTAATCCAGCTAACTGAGAAATGCTTCTTTGTGTAACGCCCATCTGGTCTTATTCATAGGCTTAGGTGCACCACCTTGAAAAATGAATGTGCTTTAGAGTGGTGTTGCCAGTTGAATGGGACAAAAAACAGGGTGATATAAACCAGAGTGGTAAAATGAAATAGGAAGAGCAAAGGTTACTGAGTCCCCACCTAGTGATGGTGTCAGTGAATGTCACAAATTACCACCCATTGTGTGGCATGCAAAGCCCGAATTATGCCTGAGGCAAAATGATATGTGTACCAAACTGCAGGCTTTGTGTAAAGGAGGACATGTGATGTATATATATGTACAAGCATATATAACTACATATTTAATTATATCATTATTACTATTATTATGATTAATTGTTATATAGTTATTCTACTTCCCAAAAACTAATCTAGTGTTTCACTTTTCTGTATATGCCCTTGATAAATGTTAATGTTCTTTGTAGTGTCCTTTTTTGTAATATCTTGCAAGAAGTACCACCAAGGCAAACTCCCTATATGGAAACATATTTGGCTAATGAAAAGGATTCTGATTCTAGTTTTCATGTTACCCTCCCACCTCTACTAACATTGACAAAATGAGAACTATGCATATGCTCTTCATGAAAAAAAAACATAAATCCTTTTCATTTTTATTCTACCTACTAGTTAGTTACTATGTTGAAGTCTGGAGCTACCTGTTGAAGTCTGGAGCTACCTGCTGGTCCTGAGATCCAATGTGACCAAGATCCCCACCGACCTCAACATCGGACTGTTTTTAGTCGCATATTTGGGACTTTAGGATTTAAATAATATCACAACGATCTGGTAGCACCCACATGAGGATGGGTTCCCTGTTGAGTCTGGTTCCTCTCAAGGTTTCTT
>JAABNY020000112.1:1333135-1348503 GCA_015164015.2 Brevimyrus niger | reverse complement strand
AATAATATCACAACGATCTGGTAGCACCCACATGAGGATGGGTTCCCTGTTGAGTCTGGTTCCTCTCAAGGTTTCTTCCTATTTTGCCCCTTAGGGAGTTTTTCCTTGCCGCTGTCGCCGTCACCCCCGGCTTGCTCAACAGAGAAAATTGCCTTACCTAAATGATTGTTAAATGCATCTCTACAAACATTTCTGATTATTTCATATTGTTCAACTTTCGTTTCTATTTTGTAAAGCTGCTTTGAGACAATGTACATTGTTAAAAGCGCTATATAAATAAAAATGACTTGACTTATTTTTTTCACTCTAATATGAAAAAAGTCCTTTCCCTGTTTTGTCGAGGCGATTAGAAATTTGTGTTCCGAGAGCTGACTAGGAAGCAGGAGGGGCCAGACAGAAAGACATCTACTGCTTCACTGGGTGCCTTCAGGACAGCATGTAACGGCACGTGGAGGCCTATCTATCTCACATAACATTGGAAAGCGACACACCCAGCCCTAATCCTACGTTCCAGAACCAACAGTGTTCTTTTGGTGAGGAAGGAACTAACTGAGACTTGGGAGATGCACAGAGATGAATTTATATAAAACGTCCACCCTCCATCTCTGCATTTTCTCAATCTCCTGGGCTGATGGAGGGTTGTGTCATAAACATGAGCTCCCTAATCAAAATGTGTAATGCCTATGACAGTACATTTTCAAAGTCAAGCCCAATTGTCAGCAAATCCTCTGACGATTTTTTTCAACCAGATCTGTAGTTTCAGCCTTGTGCTTCATTGTCTTTCTGAAGGTTTAACACCTTCACTAGCTTTAGATTTTAACAGATTGAAGCAGGTTTTCTTGTAATAAGAAAAGCAAACGTACAGAGAGGCCTGCGTCTGTTATCTAAAGCCCTGCAATGACATAGTTTGTTGTTGTCAAAACAAAATTAATTTAAATGAAATGGTCAATTTTATTTCCAGGAAGAATCGACAAAACCGCAAAATAGTCAATAGATTAATTGACACAGAAATAGTCGTTAGTGGCAACCCTACACTCAGTAAAGCATCATGTGAGTGTGTGATGGCTGCTGAGTTCAATAAATATTATACATTTCAATCGGAATCTGGAGTCCACTTTGAGAAGCGGTAATGGCCCTTCTGTAAATAACCTAGACACTAAGTAACTAGACACACATAACAAAATTATGAAATGTCCTGTATGCATTTCTGATGCCTGGACACTAAAATGAGATACTTCCTTTATTTGCACAGGAAGTCTGCAGATACAGGATCTGTCCTGCTACCAGAGACAAAAGAAATAATCATTTTAAAAGAAAAAAAATCATTTTTTTCCAGTATATTGAACATCTCCTGACGCTTGTTCAATTCCATAAAAATGTCACAAATGTATTGGTTTCATAATAAAAGTCCATTCACAAGCAAGGTTTCACATATCCTCTGCCTAGACATTTTCAAGTGTCAGTTTTTTGACTGGTTCATTTAGTTCTGTTCTTGCCATTTTGCGGTTAACTGCAATTGTAGTTATTGGTTTGCAAAGGGATGCTAAACACAAACGTTTGCGTTTTGTGTTATGTAGTACAACTTGAACTGAAAGTTTTACTTAAATTGATTGATGTGTGTGTGTGTGTGTATATATATATATATATATATGCGCGTGTATGCATGCATGTATGTATGTATGTGTGCTTGTGCTTGCACATAATAATGAGAGATCCAAAGAATTATTCTACCAAATCACCAGAATTTATTGTGTGCAAAATATAGTATACACATAGGTTTACACACGAGATACCGGTGACATGGGACTGGATACTTATTCTATATGTCTTGTCATTTCCAGAAGACAAAACGAAACAAGTAAATGAGGGCTATAAAGGGCGAATTACAAAGTTATCTGTGAAAATTCCAGCACAGACTATATATATATATAAATACAATTACCAGCTATATTTTAATCATTTTTTTTAAAGACAGTTACAGTACAAATCTAAAATAATGCTTTAAAATGATCACACACCTAATAGTCACACCAAATTCAGACGTTTAGTGTTTCATCAGTTTTGTGTTTGTGCCTCACCTAACATCCCACTTTACCGTATTAGTAACTTTTGGGTCTCTGATACATTTCTCAGGATTTTTATAAGCTAAACAAAAATTTTTAAGTCAAAATGATCACTACACCATTTGCCTGGGGCAGCAATGGATTCTGCTAAAGATTAGTGCCTGTAAGTTCTTTTTTAAGTTGTCTTCTGTCTTGTCATTTACAAGAGCAATACGATTTAAATGCCGTACAACATCAGATTTAAATTCCACATATATATATAAATCTCATCCCTATATCGCTGGTCCCTGACATCAAACAGGCTCGAAACGTGTAAAACCAGAAAAGCAGCTGAAAGCCATAAAAAGCATCCACTACATTTAGCATTATTACGCACCCTGATCTCCTCCCTCGAAGCCCTGCACATTTCTCTTCTCCAACTTGCACTTAACACAGTCCTTTTGTTTTCAAATCCCCTGGCAAACAGAAAACTTTTCTAGTGCCACATCTTTGGCAACGGGCACTGTGGGTGATGCCAGTCGCTCTCTGCATTTTTTTTTCTTAACTCATGGACGCGGTCTAACATTTTTATGTGTGACATGCTCTTTCCTTGCAGGGGCCTACACACCAAGCAGTGTTACTAATAACCATCACAGCTACTGCATTTATAAAGAAATGAAGGCATTAAGAGTTAAGGCTGAATAAAAAAACAACTCTGGTGTGCAACACTGTGTACATGGTGTACATATGTACCACTTGGATTGCATGGGTCTTCTGTTAAGACCAGGCATGAGTACCCTTATGTCCCGCAGGGACGTGCTGAAGGTATCTGGTACTCGTCATTGGTTTACCGACACCATAATTTGACTAACTGTGAGGCTTTTATAATCCATAACACAGACTTGACCAATCATTTGACTTTTTAGGTCCATGACACAAACCTGACCAATCCCGTGGCTTCTTTAGCCATTTTAACTTGTTACTTATTCATCCGTCAGTATCTGTTTGCTGGACTGGCATCCTGTCCATGGTGTACCCTAGTCCCAAGTTAGAAGGTGCATGAATGGATGTATCTGTATCAAAGTGAGATGTTAAATTACAAAGCGAATCATGTTTCGTGGTGCTGATCACTGGCATGGAGTCGAACATCAGGAGCTTTCCCGGTCGCCATCAGAACAGCCTGGCACCGGGAGTCTTATGAAACATTTAGAAAAAGTGTGGTCAAGATATCAAAATTACCAAAAATAAAGACCATATACCAACAAACAAACCACAGTTTACCAGCAACTGCAGCGCAAGAAAAACTATTAAATCGAAAACCTTTTTTTTCTAAATAAAAATATATTTACTGCATATTTAATATGTAAATGCATAAGTACATATCTGTGGGAAGAGGCATGTGTAGCAGTCAGAGGGGAAATCCTCACACGCAGGACGACGCCCGTACTGATACAGCACGACGGCTCGCTCCAGCACGATCTTAGCCGTCACTGCGATGGAACTGAACAAAAAGAGATCCGTCGTCTTCGATGTTCCTGCGTCATCATGTGAGCAGTCGTATAAGGCAGGGAGATGAACGGAGTGAAGAGAAGGCTACGGCATGGGAGCTACAGCGCCCCCTGGATGTCGGCCTTTTTAAAGCTGAGAGTTCTCTGCCGGGGACTGGAACTGTACGGTGCTGCCCACCCAGCCCACCCACCCGGCTGTGTCACTCTCGCGTGAAATTCGGAGGTCGGAGTCGTTTCCGTCTTTCACCCGAAAAGACGCGAGGCTTCCACTGTCATAGAGAGCGAGTAGCTGCTTGGGTTAGACGGCTCCAGCCCTACGTGAAGGGGCAGTCGTGGTTTGAGCCTGGGACAGCCTCCCTCCCCGAGTTCAATCGGAGAGACAGTTGCCGTTGTGCTGGTCGGTGGGTCCGCACAAGTTGAGGTTAGGCACCCTCCTGTACACAAAGTGGAAAGGCTGAGGCTGAGGGCGGCTGTGGATCTCCGCCTTGATGCGTTGGGGGTAGGTGTCTGGGGCCAGCTGCTGGCTGGTCTCCCCGATGAGCAGGAACAGGGCGTAGCTCTCCGGGTCCTGCACGCCGAACTTCTGAGAGCACAGCACACACACCTCGTCGGTGGTGGAGTAGGGGTGAACCAGCAGGGTCTTGGCCGTGCAGCCGCTGTCCGCCTCCTGCAGGGCCACGCGAAGGTAGTTCTGCGCAAACACACAACAAGGAGACGGGGTGAGGGTCCCGATTACAGGGCAAGCTGTGGGAGAGAACGTGACTGATATCCCGAACCAAGCCAATCAGACACCCAGTGTGTGGGCAAATGTACAGTGTGCATCCATAAGTATTTGGCCTGTGACTCAGACTTTATTATTTTAGTTCTGCACCCCATTACAATGGTTTTGAATGAAGCCGTTAATGCCTGTTTTTAAAGTGTAGACTGTCAGCCTTAGATCTTTTCAGCAAGCAAAATACATCCTCAAGTGTGTTGTGGAGCATGCCGATTGTCGTGTTGAGCATGTTGAAGTCCACTGTGATGGCGCACACAACCAAAATAATACAAAAATGTGTTACCATCTAAATCATGGGGTCCGGAGCCCTGCATAGGTTTTGGTTTTCCTTCATTTAACACACCTGATTCAACTCCTTGTGCTAATTACCACAGAGCTCATTAGGTAAATCAGTTATGGTGCAACAGGGAAGAACTACACAGGGCTCCGGCCCTCCAGGACTGAAGTTTGACACCCCTGATCTAAAAAATTTAAAGACAGCGTTGCGTACTCTGTGACTGTGACATCATACTCAACTGGCTAGTTGAAACAAAACCTAGGTCTGGATTTGTACTTTCCGGACCTGAACTCTCAGTACTGGATTACTTTTGTGAGTATCATCTAGAACACTGCTTATGGACAACACTGTTAAAGGGTGTTTTGGAAGAAAGTGTCAGTCAGAATACTGAACTGTAATTACTATAATAGTACAGATCAGAGTTGTCTCTGCCTTGAGCTTCCTAGGACGGTGGGGGGATGCGGTCGGTACCTGGAAGTCGTCCACCGAGGGCACGGTGCGCTGGGCAGTACGCCGCCGGTGCCACTGGTGCAGCGTGTTGCGCGCCTCTGAGCTCAGCACCCTGGCGGCTTGTTCCTCCTGGAAGTTCTTGATGAGGGACATGGCTCCGTAGGCACTGGTCAGGTAGTAGCCCCCTGATGCAGGGGCCAGAGCAGAGAGGTGATGCGGGGTGGGAAATACAGACTCTACGGTTCCCGTGTGCTACGCTGGGGCCCTCCTGTAGGAAGCCCCATAGCACAATGGGCTGCAGGAAGCCCGGTTCTGCTCTGACAATAAATCCCCAGGTCCTCCTGGACGGAAGCTGATAGTATTCCAATTAACTATACCGCGTTATGGAATGTGCAGGACATTTCCTCGGAATGTTTATGTAACTGTGCTGGCCTGAATTGAAAGTGACTGAAAAGAAAAAACAAGGTCCTGTGAAGCGGGCGAGTATGCACAGCTATGACGGGGCCACGATCGATGGCGCCAAGAAGTTCAGCGATAAAAATGGGAAATGAGCCTCATCCGGCGTGCAGATACCCCTGGTCTCCACCGGTAATTTCTAGGAAGCTTCGCGGATGGTTGGGGGGAGGACGCGGGCAGAGACGCTTACCTTCGCCGTGCAGCAGCGAGGGGTCAAGCAGCTCCATCATGTACTGGATCTCCAGGTCCAGCTGGGGCATGTCGCACTGGGCCAGGATGTAGGTCAGCATGGGCAGGAAGTCGTCGGCACCGAACTTCCTCCCTGACAGGAGAGGGGCTCTCTGCATTAGGGCCGCCGCGTTACTCTCTCTCTCTCTCTCGCACAACCACACCGTCCCTCGCAGACACACACACACTTCATATATTCCTATCGTTGAGGGGACTTTCCATTTATTTCTGTGCGGAACGAAAAAAATGTCCCCACGATGTGAAAATAAGAAATGAATCTGAGGGACTTTAGTCTATATAATTTGATAATTATCAATATATATATATGACCACGCACGCACGCACACACACACACGCACAAACAAAACTGCTGCTCAGCTTATCCACGGATGAGCCTCTTCCACCCACACTCCCCAGCATCTCACCCGAGTTGTCCTCCATGATGGTGTAGATGAGCTTGCACACGCGCAGCAGCGACGCCACCTTCTTCTCGGGCGAGTACATCTTGCGCATGCCGTGGAACTTGTGGCGGATCTTCTCGACGGCCACCGGGTCGGGGGGGAACGCGCAGTCCACGCCCAGCTCCTGCGGCTGCTTGGCCTTGGCCAGCGCCAGGTTCTCCCGCAGCTGCTGCCAGGCCCCGCTGCTCACCTGGAAGTCCACGAGGGCCGTCTCCACCACGCTCCTCAGCGGCTTCAGCACGCACTTGTGCATGGCCTTCTCCAGCACCTGGTCTGTGGGGAGCGATGGGCAAAAGTGCAGGGTGAGCAGGCAGTGATTTGCACACATGCTATTACACAACAGCCATCTTTCCACTGAATTTACCATAATGCCACACTGTTCACAGCATGTTGTAATTCTATTGAAATTTTATTGCTGATTTTTCTGTACATATCTATTGTCCATTTTCAGTTGTTATCCTTTGTTCTCTCACTAGATCAATGAATAAGTTGTTTGTTAATCTTTATCTTAATCTTTAGGCACCTGACCGACATTTGCACGAAGCGGTGATCTTTGTTCACAGTGCTCTACTGCCTAACATACCTCTGCCTCCCCCTCCCCGTCTCTGCCTAATATGACATCATGCATGAAAATCTCTATTTTACTCGACATGAAAAATCTTGTGGCTTATTCAGGCTGTGACGGGACAGGCCTGTTGCTAGCTTTATGTAACTGTGAAATGCTGCAGTGATGCCTAAGGGGGGGGGGGGGTGTTTGGGGAGCGCTAGAGCACACATTGAGTGTTGCTAAGTTACCACTAGGGCTGCATGATCCTTCGTTTCAGCGTCATCATCACCATGTGCAACTATTCAATCGCAAGACGGGCTATGTCAGATGAGGCAAATTAAATCAAACATGACATGCTACAACCTTCTTGTTGCTTAATACGTGTGTGTGTGTGTGTGTGTGTGTGTGTGTGTGTGTGTGTGTGCAGTGTGTAGCCACGGAAAAAATTAAGAGACCACTCTATAATAAAAAAAACTCAATTTAATCAAAACTCTGCTGGCAGAAGGCTATGCTGAGCAGCAGGTTGCTTTCAGGTTTTCAAAAAAGTTTCGAAATTTCTAAGACAGCAGAACACAACAATAAGGGGAAGTAGGAGACACCAAGTATTGGGGGCGACCAGTAACCAGCCAGGAAAAAGGTGGAAGCAACATTCTAATGCTAGAGATGACCGTTAACTTATCCAACAGTTTCTCATGAATCGTTGGATGACAGGTGACCTTCTAAAGGAATTTGACACATTAAGTGCAGGTGTGAAGTGCACCGCTGGGACAGTTCATATCAGTCCTGCTTCTAGGAGCCTGAAGTCCCATGAAGCAACGAAGAAGCCCTTCATTCCAAAGAAACCGAGAATAACCAGGCTGCAGCTTTCAATAAAAAATATATTACTCACAGACACACACCCATAACTTGAGAAACGAGTGAAACAAAAACACTGCTGGGGTCTCGTTTTTTTTTGCAGATGCATATGCGTGTCTGAAATGTTTAAGGAGACAGCCGTGAAAAGGGGAGAACATATGGGCAGGAAATGTGAAGTTATTTTGACGCAAGACTGATACTTATTCCTACGGAAGGTGGAGGACGCACTTCCTCGTTTTATTTTTAAAGTGTCAGTGTTGTACACTGAGGGCACTGGCCGTTCCCGGACGGCTGGTCATTACAGCTAATGAGGTCAGTCTGATTTCCCTCGCTACTCCCACAAAAAACAGAATGAACTCTTTGGCCCTTAAAGAGTCTGACCTTGCATTACAGACAGTGATTAACTAATTAATAACCCTGTTTACATCCACAGCAGCTCAGTGAAAAGTTTGTAAGTTCAAACCTTTTGATAATCGTATTACTTTAACTTCAATTGTTTATACCAAACAGAGTAACTTTAAAATTACCTGGTACACAGGCTCTGCACCCCTGTTACACTACCTTGGCAGTGACCTTCACTACCAATATAAGTCCTGCAGTTAAACTTTGCTGCCAGGTTAAACATTTTCCATTCAAACACTGTTTTCGGTTTGACTACACTGGATGACTACAGACGACACAAAGACCTATTAAGAGATGTGGGGGCCCTTTGATAGGACCCTGACACTGCATAGCGAGGGCAGGGGGGGGGGCGGCTGTGTGGGCACCTCTCAAAACAAATACACCATGGTGCAGATACCATTGCACAGTATGCATTGTGCATTTAGCCTCTGCATTCACGTCCCCCACATTGTAATATATTACAGTACATGATCCATTAAAAATGCATTATTAAACCACGCTCTAAATAGCTGAATGTGCCGTAATGAAACCGCAATGAGGAAAGGCAGCCCAGCTTCATCTCAGCCATTGCCATGGAAGGTGTTTGACCTCATGACCACATCCGCCTCTCAAAGACGCCTCAACCTGCCGAAAAGAGGGGGCCCTTCCGGCACTGACACCTTTAATTATAGCCCCTCTGCCATCTGAGATACAACATTAATAATCCCCCCCCCCCAACCCCCCCGAGTCAGCCAGTCACATGCCACCTCTGCTGCCATCAGCAGTCCTTCCTCACACCACCCGACAGCGGGCGCCGAGTCAGAGGAGTCACACTTCCACACTGCTCACGTGCACACACACGCACGCACACGCACGCACACACATACACACATACACACACGCACGCACGCACACACACACACACACGCACGCACGCACGCGCACGCACGCACGCACGCACGCACGCACGCGCGCGCACGCGCGCACGCACGCACACACACGCGCACGCATACACACGCGCACGCATACATACACACACACACGCATGCATACACACACACACGCACGTGCATGCTCACGCGCACACTCATTAGGTATGCACACTACCACTCTAATCTTTTATCTTTTTAAGGCAGTCCAGCTCAGTCAGTATCCAACACCTGCCTGACATCCGGTGACAATTAGGCTGTGGACAATCTACAGGTCTTCACAGATCCCCCCCACGCCCAGCCGGAGGGGAAAATGGCAGCAGTCAGCATCGCTGGCTCCAGCCACGTCTCCCTTACACACGTCTTTACAATCCTACCCTGGAAAATAAATTCTCTCGGCTCAAGCTTGGCAACAGGCAAGAAAGGTCTAGAATTAAAATAACAGCACAGCAAACACAGCTGAACTTTGCCGCCATTAGTTCTTAAATATGCATGATCTCATAGGAAAAAAGCCGTCACACAACTTTGGTAGGGGGCCAGGAGGATCGACGGACCCTGGGTATGCTGTCAGTGTGACCTGATAACACAAATCCAAGTCAGACAGATAACTGCTTTCGCTGCTTCTGCTGCAGTCAAAACACATTGCTGGTTGAGCAACAGGCCGACTATTCAAAGACAAACGGCTATTCAGTGCAGTAGTGCTGAAGACCTGCGTGGCCGGAGCGGCTTTACATAAAGCAGCTGCACGGTTCGGACTTTTCAAGCCTCTTTCATCGATGACAAAGGGTATAAGGTGCTGTGATAAACCCGGGTTTTTAGTTTGCGTGGCATAAAGTGAAATCCTGCTAAAAAAAACTGAACTGGAAGACTGCTGGTCCAAAGAACGACACTAAATTGTCTCGAACGCGGCAGTAAAAGTCACAAAAGTCACGCAGTTTATGCCCCGAGTGAGGCCTGATAAACAGGATTTATATCGGACCATTCTGTTAGGCCCTCGTAAACACAACACTTCTGACTGAGAGGCAGCGGGTAACTAAGGATCCTCCAAAGACCTCCGTGGACAGAGCGGGAGTCCCCGACGCAGCCCTGGGCCCTGCGGCCATTTCACTTCTGCATCTCCCTGGGGGAAACGGGCTGCGGAATTTCCTTGACCACACCGTTACGCGTCAAGATGAACGCATGCCGAGTCCCCGAGCTGCAGTCAGGGGACTCCTCTGGGTCGAGGAGGGGCAACATCCAGCGTCACACGTTGCCTTCCCAGCATAAACGCGCCAGAGCGCCCCCCCCCCCCTCCGCGGACACAGATGTCCATCCGCCCGGCAGCCTAGCGATGCTCCACTCCTCAGAGCGATCTCAGCAGGCCTACTAAGAAAGCCTGAAGACTAGGAGGCGTCGGCGGTGACATCGGTGACACTGGTGTGGCTGTTCGTGGCTCGCAGAGAAGGGGTCCATTGATGGAGCTTCCCTGTTTCTGCCCACACAGGGAGAAATGTGCATTAAGAACAACTGCTCTCTCTCTCAGGATGACATAACGCGCCCAGTCAATCACCACACAACACACTGCCTGAAACCAAACACACAAGTTAGTCATTCGTAACCCATATAGCTGAGAAGTTTACTGCTCAATCAAGCAAGCTAAAGTACAATAACGGCCTGCAGTTACAGTGAAACCTCTCCAAAGAGTTATACTCCGTGTAGCCATGCGGTCTCGGTCCTTGACCTCTAAAGTAAACTACTTCTAGAGAATCAGACGCAACGCAGGTCTGGCGCCCGAGTGCGTACGGTGCCGGCGTCGTAAATTTTTGTGCAGGACACTGAGAACTCCTTCGAAAGCAGGCGCGGAAAGGCTGGTGTGGGGAGAGGGAGAGAGACGCCCCTCGCGCACAGAAACCCCACTAAGGTCCCAGGAAAGCCTCAGCAGATCTATCGCAAAGCCGCTAAAATCGCTGCCGGCAGCTGAATCGGCAAGAGCAGCAGAAGCGGAGGGTGACATAGCTGAGCAGGCCTCTTACGCCAGCACGCTAAATTGGCACGGTGCCCCCGTAAGCCAACACCCGCCTCGCCCCCGTAAGCCATTCCTCGGGGACGCTGTAACGCGGGGACCCCCCCTTCCCTTACCGATTTGGTCTTCGGGGATCAGCGACTCGATGGGGGGGTCCAGCTCGGAGCTCTGCCGCAGGTAGGCCTTCATCTGCGTCATGAACTGCCGCAGCGTCTGCAGTAGGTCAAGGCCCGACGTGTGGCAACCGCGGTTCTCCTGCAGGAAGCTGACGTAGTCCTGCACCAGGCAGCCGAAGTAGGCGCCCTTGTCGCGGGACAGCTCGCCGATGCGCCGCACCGCCCGCCTCTCCGGCGTCATGAACGAGTTGAAGACGCCGCTGACCTTCCGCAGGCGGCCCTTCAGCGCCCGTCGCAGCACGAACGGGCCGCCCACGTGCAGCTTCTTGGACTTGAACGGCAGCGGCACGCTGACCTCCTGGTCGCTCTCCACGCTCACGCCGTAGTCCTCCTCTTCCTCCATGTCTTCGTCCTCCTCCTCGCTGCTGTCGCCTGCCGGCCCGTCGCCGGACGGGGGGCTGGGCCCTGACGGGGAGTAGCTGTGGGAGTATTCCAGGGAATCGGAGGAGGACGTGGAGATGCTGACGTCACTCAGCCTCTGGCCGGGCTCTCCTCTGCCGCGATGCCGGGCGCCCGGGCACGCGCCGGGCACAGCAGGGGGGCTGGGACTCTCGGTAATCGGGGCGGGCGGGCGACGCTGCGACAGGGCCTTCTCGATGGTGCGCTCGTCCAGCGCGATCTGGCATCGCAGGCCATCGGCGTCGGACATGCTGTACTGCTTGTTGAGGCGGGGAGGGGGCACGGGGATGGGGGCACTGCTGCGTTTGGGCATGGAGATGGTCAGGCCACTGAGCTTGGCCCCCATGATGCCCCGGCGCACGGACGGCGGTGGCTGTGGCTGCGGGCACGTCCAGCCCGCCCTCTCCGGCATGCTCCTCTGTTTCTGCAGCGGAGGTGCGGGCCGACGGGGCAGCGAGCGCGGGGGTGGGGGCCGTGGCGGGGGCGTACGGAGGGCAGGCCCACGGGGGAGCGACTTGGGGTCCGGGGGTGACGCTCCCTCGAAGCGGTGCGCCTGCAGGAAGAGCGGATTGACGAAGCAGAGAGCCCCGTTGGACTGTCCACGCTCCAGCTGCGATGGGGCCCTCGTGCGCAGACTCAGGTGGGGCCCCGGGGCCCCTGGCGGCTGCGGGGGTTTAACCTGTGGCCCGCGAGGAGGCGAGACTGAGGGATCCTTCCTGCGGCACAGTGAGGACTCCCAGAAGCCTGTTGATGAAAAGAGAGTGTAGGGAGAAAGAGGGATAGAGAGAAATGGGAGAGAGGGGGAGATGGGGAGGAGACAGGAGAAAGAGAGAGAGAAATTATGAAAAAGAAGGCAGAGAGAAAAGCAATGGAAGAGAAGAAAAAATAGAAAGTTTCAAATATTTAAAGTCTAGAAGCATAAAGAGATAAACAACACAAGCAAGAGCATAACAGTAACTTACTCAGATGAGATGAGGTGCAAACAGATTGCAGGCCCTAGAAGTATAATTGCAGTTTCTGTCGATCGCAGGCAGATCCGAGCAGGACGGAGAGACACAAGAAGGGAACTCAGTCCAGCATTACTGGAGTCTGAATCCCAAATGTAGACACACGCCCTTAGGCAGGCTGTGAGTCACACACATGTAAAATGTGGGAGGAGACGGGTGGCTCCGCCCCCTTCCTGCAGTTTCACCCAAGCCCCACTTCCCGTTTCCCGTCCCGCTGCAGCACAAACCCCTGCTAAATGCCGGATTTCATTCCAGGAGCAGTGATTCCTGACACTTAAAAAGCGAGACTCCTGCTTTGAGTCCGAATCGGCCCGTGAGCTTTGGCGCCAGCCCAGGAGGAACGGACCGCCCGTCTTTCCCCTGACAGTGCCGCAGAGAAACCTGAGCCTACTCAGTTCCCCCCCCCCCCCCTTCCAAAGAGCTGCCTGCCTGTGCTGGGCACCGTCCCACTCGGGCACGCTTCCCAGCTACATTTAGCAGCTAGGGAGGGGGCTTGCGGCGGCTAGGCGTGGGGGGGGAGAATGCGCGACACATGTGGGGCTCTGTCACGCCACAGAACTGGGAAGCTATCGCGCTCAGCTGGGCCCTTTTCGGGGCGCCCGCCAGCCACAGCAGCGCAAAGGGGGCTTGTGGGCCGCTGTGCGGAACCAGAGGTGTGGGCGGGACCCGGGGGGAGACGCTCCTCAGTGCTGGGGGGGGGGGGGGGCGAATTACACAAGATGGAGACAACCCACCTTCTCCAGGCCTCCGTGCTAACAGCCATCCTTGCCCTCCCCCTCAGAGGTGCAGCTCCACATAGGCAGCACCAAAGGCATGCTGGGATAGGTCTGCACGGCTGAGGGATGCTGTACAAATGGAGCCAGCCGTCCGCTGGTCACAGCCTCCATTCCCCAAATGGGTCACAGAAAAAGCCCCCAGCACTGACTCACAAGGCTGCCTAATAATAACTCCAGGCCCGTAACTAAATATACCTACTGCAGAGACACTGGGCTCCTTCTTACGGCCACGGGTCCAGCAAGACGGGCCGGGACCCTAACACAGGGGCCACACACAAGACGGGCCGGGACCCTAACACAGGGGCCACGACGCGCTCTCACTCGCGGCACTTTGCAAACATGTCCTCCTCAGGACCTCGCAAGCATTTGTGCTCCATGCCAAACCCCGCAGGCCAATGCGAGTGCCAAACGCGTGTCCCTACACACCCTCACACACGCAGCCTGCAGCCACTGGAACAGATCCAGTGCTCATTCCCTGCAGTTTTTCTTTTCATGCTTTGACGTAAAACCTCATATGTAACTACGGTGGACAGGTACAAACACCCTGATCTGCTGAAAGTTGTATCTCAGGTTTTATTGGTCACATACGTGATCATACACTGAAATAATGTGTAGTGAAATGCCTTTTCACCTGCTTGCTGGATTGTGCTTGTCAAAATATGAAATACAAAGAAAAAAAAACAATACAGGATAAAAAAAATGTAATGATGATAAAGGCAAGAATAATATACAATAAAACAATAAACGTAAAATGACTGTGAAATAGATAATACTAATTGACTAAAATAAAGCAGACAATACTAAAACATAGCAGTAGGTTGACAAGGGCAAAAGGTGTGTAGTGATTGTGGGATTATAAAGTGCCCTAGTCATGTGACTAGTCATGTGAGAGGGGATCTTTCTGGGTTGGGCTCTGTAGGGCTGCGGAGGCCCAGGGGGGCTGAGCAAGGCTCTCACCTGCCCCCAGCTGGGCCACTTGCTCCAGGTCAGCCTGGGTCTTGGCCGTGGTGATGGCCTCGGGGAGCCTCAGGGTGAATGGCAGGACATCCCTGTCAGCACACGGGGAAGAGACAGTCAGCTTGAGCCCCGAGGACGGGAAGGGTGGATGCCATTGTGTCAGTGACAAATGCTGCGTCAGTGTCAGACGTTTCTTTGAAGTAGGACAAAGAGTTTCCTGGGTGGCTGTCTGTTGTTGAGCATGCCCAGTGCGACGTTTGGTCACATGGTCGGCGAGGCTACATCCCGAAATGTTTTGTTCCCACTCAGGTGTGTACTGCAGTACTCAGGTGTGTACTGCAGTACTCAGGTGTGTACTGCAGTACTCAGGTGTGTACTGCAGTACTCAGGTGTGGCCTCATTCACGCCAATAGTGCGGGCGGACTCTCCTGCGGCCGACTCCCAGCCGAGAGTGAAACAAGCGGAAACTACCGTTTCTGGCCCAAATGTCGTGGTGAAATAGAAGGAGAAGGAGCCTCCTGTGGGTAACAACCTTCAGCACTGCACTCGTACGTCAACGGCAGCCGGGATATCAAGAAATCGAACAAACGGGAAACAGTGACAATGTCAGCCGTCCCCTGAGGGAAAGCAGGCATTTCCTCCTGCCCTCAGGGGGGCTGGGGGGGGGCGACGTGTGATTGGCCGGGGACACCTTACCTGCTGATGCAGTAGAAGGCCACCAGGCGGAACAGGTCGGCGAAGCTGATCCCGGATCCCTCCAGGGAGAAAGCTGTGGGGAGAAGGTGCCGGCATGGGTTGCTGTCGTCAACGGCAACAGAGAAACACCATGGGGATAAGAGCTGGGCCACAAGGCATGCCCGGCTCACTGAAGGCGGGCCTGGCTCGCTGAAGACGGGCCTGGAGCCATGTGAATACATAAACGGATGGTCAGAGCTGGCTGCGTCCGGGACTCTTACCCCCGATTTACACTGGATGCGCGTCCACTGTGATGCTTTTCCGGCACGGCGGCCGCAGGCAATCGCCGGCAATAAAGCCAATGCGTCAGTTTACACCAGATCCGCTGCGTCGCGTCGCTACGTCTCTGTTCCCTCACATGTCCGCAGTCCGTCGAGATGCGCATCGAGTCTATTCTTCACGGACGC
>JAABNY020000112.1:1299119-1322022 GCA_015164015.2 Brevimyrus niger | reverse complement strand
GGAATATATCAGCGCTGAAAAATTCGGGGGGAAAAAAAAAGAACTGAAAAAGGCTGTTTTTCATTAAAAGCCAACAGAGATCCAAAGCAGCCAGAGACTTTCCCACTCAGCAAACACTTGATACACGTAACTGCCGTTAAGGTCCAGCAATTGAACACGGTCAGCGACTCAAACAGATTCTCTTAATCTGTACCGATCGGTACAAATGCAAAATAAAGATTTCTGCTTCAGAAAATGCCCAGCTTGTTGTAAATAAACAAGGACGTTGGATTCAAGGGTTTTAGTAATCACATGCAAGCTATACAGTTAGATTATAACCTGCAGTGAAATGGAAGGTGGCCAACTCTGCCATAATAGTAAAAGACATATTTTTTTTTTTAAACAAGGAAAAGAAAATTGCACTGAAAATAGACCAGAAACGTGCTATTCAATTCAATGAAGTGCAAGGTGCGTAAATAAAGTGAGAATATAAATAAGAATTGTCATTTGAGCATTAAGCTGATGGTCTGGGGGTAGAAGCTCCTTGTGAGCTGTGCGATTCTCGGAGACTGGGGAAGCACCAGGACCAGGAACCCTGCCCTTGGTGCCATGTTTAAGGGCTCTGTTGAGAATGGATACCCCTCCCAGCAAGAGGTCATGTGACCAGTCGGTCAGGCTCTGCTCTTGCCTATTGGTGGGTGAGTTTCACAAAGGCACACAGCTTCCTGACTCTGCGACGTGGACACTGTGGTGTAGACACTGACTGAGCTCACCCTCAAACCACTGCGGGGGGCAGCTTCTGGGGCTGCTACATTACATCTGCGCAGAAAGGCCAGTTGCCCGGGCTCCCACAGCAAGCTGCGACGAGCGACTGCGCAGACAGATCAATCATCTCGGATCCTACAGCAAGCTGCGACGAGCGACGGCGCAGACAGGTCAATCATCTCGGCTCCCGCAGCAAGCTGCGACGAGCGACTGCGCAGACAGGTCAATCATCTGAGCTTCCGAAGCATGCCGTGACGAGCGACTGCACAGATAGATTGGTCACCTAGGCTCCCAGTGAATGCTATGACAAATATATGCGCAGCGAGACCCTTCACCTCAGTATCAGCCCCCCCCCCCAAAAAATAGCAGGCATTGCTCTGAGGGGGCTCCTCACATGTGTGCAGAGGCAAAGTGCCAAAGCACATCACTGGCAAGGGATCAGCAGAAGAGTAAAACAAATAACATCAAGAAAAACTAAGACGTAAGGTACGGCACAGCAATGACAAATGCGTTGTTGCTCCAGCTAATACCCTGGATTTTTCCTCCTTGTTGTTTTCTCGGCTATTTTTAAGGGGGGGGGGGGGGAAGTGGAAACATGTGGGTTGAATGGATCACTGTCCAGCCCTCAAACCACCAGCACCTGCTGCCGCGTCCAGGCATAAATAGCAGGAATCAACCCTCGAGAAATGGAGACAAACAGGAAATAAAGGGTGGGATTCACAACCGTAGATGGCCAACCCCATATCCCCCCACCCAGTCCTCAGGAAAATGTCTGATTAAAGAGACATTTCATTCACATGGCATAAAACCTTCAGAGGTGCAGCCAGGGTTTTCTACTATGGAGAAGAATGAGACCATGCTCAGAGGTTTGTTTACATGGAGATCCATTGGCTGGTTTTTTTGGATCTGAACCCCCCCCCCAGAGAGTCAGAAACATGTGATTGTTGAGCAACAGCTCCTGTGAAGAGAGACTCCAGCAAAGAAGGAACTTCCACTACGTTTTTAATCAAGTGGATTCCGTTGTTTTTCCATCCATTCCATTCCGACCGTACCAGCACACTTTCCAGTTATTTATTTATTTAGCCCAGCAACATTAAAGCGCCCTCTGATCCTGGTTTGGAAACCTACCGATCAGCTGCAGGCGACGATGACGCGGATGGCATGTGGTTGTAATTGAGGCAACCGAAATTCAGATGTACAGGTTGCAATTTAGTCTGGGCAGGAACCCTATGGAGCCCCCAGAGGCTCAACGGACATGGTACACGGCATATTCCTCAAAAACTGAGGGAACGTGGAGCACCCAGAGAGGAACAGGGCCACCGAAAGCCATGGGCAGTCTCCATGGAGGGCCGGAAAACAGGAAAATTATAGGGACGGTACAAAAGGAAGACCATGAAGTTATGGAACAGTGAAAATGTGTTGCACCAAGTTTTTTTCTCCAGAAAAAATGCCTGTAGGAGAAGGGAGAAAAATAAAAAAATCAATATACTGGTGTTCAGAAATAAAGTACAAGACAAAAAACTTTCAAAGAATTTCTTGCATGATTCTGTAAAAAAAAAAAAAAAAGAAAAGAAAAGAAAAAAAAAGGTTTTTATAGGAAAGGAGGGTTGGGGGATGTAGAGTGAAGACTCTTAATCGTTCATGAGAGATGAGCATCTGGAGCCAGGTCAAAGTGACACAACGAGGTCAAAAAAGGAAACCAATAGGGTGCTCCATGAAGCAGGATTTCCTGCATAGCTGAAGAGCAGGCTGCATGTAAGGTAGTCTGGGCTAAATAGACTTCTGTGGTTCCCTTACAATTAGCTCAGACTACCTTAAATCCGACCGTTAAGTTATCTGTCTAAGCAAGAAATCCTACTTCGTGCAACATCCCCCGGTCTGCATGGAAAATCTTTCATTAATTCATTTGCTGCCGGCAATTTTATAATGCCAGTGTTTTTACAAGTTGTGTGTTTGTACAAGGGTGTGTCGGAGAATTCTACCCGTTTTATCAAAACAAGGATTAAAAATTAATAGTTAAATTTAGTTACAGTAGGACACATGGGTAACCACCATAAAAACAGGCATGATTGAAAAGACTATGAAGCACGACCTAAAATAGATGCAATCTTTCCTTAATCTCTTATGTTTAGCCAGCCGTCATCACATGGGGTTGTCTTCATTCGGTGACCCAAATGAGGGTATAGGGTATTTAAGGAGGTCCGTGATGAATTAAAGGAAGACCTCCACAACCGAAAGGTGGTGTTCTTCTCTGCCGCTGGTAAGTGGAATAAAAACAGAACAGGAGGGCCCAAGGAGCCACCTAAGGGGGAAGGTGTCTCCAGGCACCCAGTGGGGGAGAGATGCCTGGCAGGCTGACCTTGAAGAGGCTGCTTCCTGGCCATGTGGCCAATTATGGCATGGAGAGACCCCTTCCGCGTGGAAAACAATCTAGTCTTTACGAAATGGACTTGCGGCAGACTGCATAAAGACACACCCTTGACAAGGGCTCAGTTTATTTTAGTTATACAGTTTGCCCTTGGATGCACAGCTCGGGTTGGGGGTAATAAATGGTGCCATAGGGCTAGATTGGAAAGTAATAGCTTTGGTGGGAGGGCAGCTTTATTCCCATAATGCACTGTGCTGACAAGGTCTGGAAGTGGGTACAGGGAAGTAGAAGAATGGCAGGTAGAAATTGAATAAGCTGGTGTGTTTTTTTCTGATACCATATAAAAACACACAAAAAGTTTAAATCTTGAATAGTTTTTGGGATAAGGCTATTGGGGTGCTCCCTAACCAGATCAGAGGAAAACCTTCTCACGCTAGTGGGATTTCTGTGTTTATGAGAATAATCAAGGGCAAAACTGACTTTAACTCAAATTCAGTAAAATACCTTCAGTCAGACTGTTGTGGTTTTTGAAAGAATGAACAAAAATGCACGTGTTGGTAAAAAGAATAAGAAAAATCTTGCGAAATAACTTAATTCTCACATTTCCAGAGAAATAAGTTGAATTGGTTTTTACACTTTCTTCCAGTTAAGGCTCCTGCCAGCCAGAACCCGGCGGTACCTGAATAGAACCAGCATCTCTGAAAGCTCGCAGGCCCCTGGAGACCAAGCCAGCCAATGATGGCCTTAAGGCTCCAGTCCACTACATACGGACGCCTTCCTGGGCGAGGGCAGCGTTTCCGGCGACCATCTTCATTTCCTCAGCACTGCTCAAAGCGATGAATAATTCAGCTCTCAGAAAGATGAATTATTACAGGTGGACTAGAAGCTCCAAAGCCACGGGGACCAGAAAGAGAGCCCCGCAGCACAGCTGAGCGGCTAACGTCACCGTGAACTTACGACACCCCCCTGCCTCCCACCCCAACCCTGCTCCGCTGTTGGGGGAGAGCAGGGGATGGCAGTCGCTCTTCCCAGCAGATGACTGCCAAAACAGGCCTTCAGAATCTCCTTTCACAAGTTCAGTGTTGCTGTTTAAACACAGCCTGTGCAGGCCTACAGATACTGTTTCACAATATAAATATTATAACTGAATTTCAATGGCGAATGAACACAAGTGCCGGGACTCTTTTCCTCTCTGTCCCTGCCCCCGTCCACGCCCTCGTCCCCGCCCCCGCCTTTCATGAAGGATTCCAGACAAGTGCCAGTGGTTTCGAAACCGTAATGTGCTTTGCCAACACTGAATAGCAGGAGTATTAAAATGAACTTGGACCCCACCGCAAGAACTACGCTCACCCCACTCACCTTATGTTCCACCAGTTGCATATCTAAGTTAGTTAGGGTTTTGATGAATACTTAATTGCCTGAAAAATGTACTTAGATTAGTTCAGTAAAGACTGCAACAAAGTCATCAGCGAAATTATTCTCCAGCTAAACTGGGATAACAAGCAACACTAATCTCAACTTTACAGCCAAACCACCAAGAGTGATTTATAACTGCAGCGTTTCTCCTACCATTATATTAGGGGGCGCCCCCCCCCCCCCCCGAAGGTCAAGTTAATTTTATTTAATTTTATTCTCTATACAGCACCACATCACAACAGAAGTCATTTAAAGTTACCTTTCCTATAGAACAGGTCTATACATTGTCATTTTATTAAAAGAACTAAATAGCCTTATGTTATCTTATTTACACAACTGCTTGTCATTTTTGTCTCTACAAAATCGCGTGTTTCTCCTCTGCTCTCTGCATCGCGCCTGGCGGAGTTTCCACCCCGATGGGCACAGGAAAGCACATTTCCACCAGCGGAGAGAGTGCGACTTCGAAAATACGTTGTGTCAACCACCTGAAAAGCAGACAAAAATATCTGCCTTTTTCAAACGCTCCCAGGGTAGTGAAGATGGCAACACTCAGTCTCCTATGAGCAGAAATGTTCTGATGTTTAGTTCAGTTGTTATGTTGACTGCTGTCATTTGAAGAAGCACATGAAGACCATGAATCCTGTCGGTGTCCGAGCTCAGACGCCCTGGGTGATTATTAACAAAGTGCCAAAGTCACATCACAGGCAAGTCTTACTTGGAGATACACAGACATGTGAGAAATATACCCAAAAATAAAGTGACGAATGGCGCTATCATATATAGCTGACAAACCACAATGACATTAAAGGTGACAAACTACATTTGTGTCTTATTGTGTGGGTGGTGTTAATGACCCACAGAGCAGGCAAGATAAGTCTCTTTCAGTTGGGAGTAAAGACTGTGCAACGTAGTAGAGGGGTGCAACTTCTGAGACAGGTCTCTGCCGTGGACCGAATCGCCGACACAAACCCCAAAATTCACACTGTGACTCACTCAGGTCCACAAACAATTTACAGATCTGAAGAAAACAACACATATCTTGTTACTGCAGCTGGACACTGAATCACTTCCTGGTGGGAAGATTATCAAATTGGCATGTAAACAAAACATTTCCAGATCAGGAAACGCATGTTTACAAAGAATTTATATTAGTAGCCTTTACGGAAAACAGTACTATTGGGTTACATGCACGAGTTCATCGCAGGGAACATTACAAATGACTCAGCTTACAAATTATTAAATATAAGGAAATACAACAAACATCAATGTGCGTTCCATGTAAACAAGCTTTGCATTTTCCCCCAGCCACCAGAGCAGAAAGCTAAAATCCCACATACATTAAAGAGAGGAAGAAAAACAGAGTCTAGCTCCATACAGCCTCAAACGGCCTCGAGCCCATAAATCACATGGCTGAATCCAGATCAAAATTTCAAATTTAACTTGTTTTTTAATTGTTGTGTTTCATCACAACCATATGCGCACATGCTGTCTGGAGACCGATGGGACAGTTCCTGGAAAAATATTTAAATAAACATCTGCCAGCAGTCAAGTATGAATAGCCATGAAATCCAAGAGCACACGGACACAGAAACAATGTGCGAGTTGAGGTCGCTTTCCTCCCCAGAGCCGACGCAGTTAGGGATCCCTCACCGCGGCGTGTTTACAGACTCATGGGGGGCTTTAGGGACCTAAAGTAATTGGACTCTTCCAATACCATGCTTTTACCATTAAAAAAAACGTTAAACAAACGAAAACCCAGAGTGTGCACTCTTGGTTTTCCCCAAAGCTCACTCACAAATCTTCTGATAAAATTACTTTTGTAATCATTCTCCAATACGGTCCCCGGCAGGTCTGGGCAAATTCGTCGCCCCCGCATACGTACACACAGTAAGGGATTATAAAGAAGAAACCCCCCCGAGCATGAATGAAAACATTTAGCAGAATCCAATATTCTTAAACAGAGACAAAGGGGTGGGTACATCACTTTCATCCGAGGTGCACGAAACAGCTCAGAAGTGCCGAGTGCCTGCGTTTGTCATCATGGTAAAAAGGGACGGCCGACTTAAATACACTCTTCCTGAACCCAAGAACAAAGAAATCGCATCTAAATGGCAAAATAGCAGCTCTGATCCATCCGTCTGTCTTCTATAACCTAGCCATGGTCGGGGCTGAACCCTTGGCAGTCAATAGTATTTAAAATTCCTGTCTTCTGAGTAAAGGTCTCGGATACACAAATCCACGCTGATGTTTCATCCGGGCACTGCAGAAATCGCCTTGACAGACTCGGCAGACACTCGTCTGCCGGGGAAATCATACGTCGTATTGGACCACATACCGGCCATAGTCGACCATAGACATATTATGAATACAGGGCTACATACTGCATAAGAGCGAAGGGCTAGCAGCGAGCTTCGTGCATTCTGCAAGCAGGGGTCATGCCGCACTTCATGGGATAAAACACAGACAAGAGGAAGATAAGGGAGGAAGTGGGGGAAAGCAGACAGCCCGTCATGTTGTGGTAATGTCTTCAATACATTCCATCTGTGCCTTTTGGAAGCAACGGCAACATTTCCTTCTGAGAAAACAGTCCTCGGTGATCGGGAACAACAAAAACTTCTGGGAAAACACCAGGACCGAACTGCCTCCCCATCGATGCCATTCCGTCAACAAACCACACGCTTAGTAAGCAGAAACACCGACCCACCTGTGGTCAGCAGCTCTGAGAAACATCTACAGCATCTTGGCTGAAGTTAAACTCCCCATATGCTTTAATTCTTTGCCAACAATGACCCAGCGTCCAACTTAACCTGGTTTTAGGGTTATTTCACCACATACAAAACAAATGCAATAAATGTGATTTTATTGTAATATATTAAATCCACCCATATCTTTACTCACAGGTACACTAATAATGTATTTAATTTCATAATAATAATTTGAAGTAACACCATGTAGGATGTTACACCAAAAATTCCCCAGGAGTGTATGTGATGTTAGGTCGCTGTGCCAGTGGTGGACTTCAGGAGGACCAGACCTCTTCTGCAGCCAGTCTCCATTGAGGGTGTCTATGTGGAGGTGGTCAGGGCCTACAAGTACCTAAGGGCTGCTGCTGGACGATAGACTGGACTGGTCAGCAAACGCCCACCCGCTACACAGGAAGGGGCAGAACCGGCTGCATTTCCTGAGATCCTTCTACATCTGTAGGAAGCTCATGCTGATGCTCTACCGGGCTGTTGTTACCAGAGTTCTCCTCTAAGCCACGGTCTGCTGGGGAGGTGGCATTAAGAAGAGGGACGCTACGTGATTGGACGGCTGGTGAGGAGAGCCGGCCACGCTGTCCAATGGAGCCGAATCTCATCATGTCAGGAGCGGAGTAAAGGACTCTGAACAAACTGCCGTCCATCATGGAGAATGTCAGCCCCCCTCTGCACAGTACATTCCCCAGGCAGAGGAGTATGTTCAGTGGCAGACTGCTGTCCTGGCCCTGCTCTACTGACAGACTGAGGAAGTCTTTTGGCCCCAGGCTCCTCCCAGTGATTACACTGACTTAACTTCTCTCTGGTCACTGGCAATACTTGTATTAGGCATTTCCAAATATATATTTAGCTACAATCTATAATATTCATTCTGCTTATAGTATCTACTGTATTATAACATTTGTAGCATTTTAGTATTATTGTACTGGAATATTTACAGCATGCAGTAATTTACAGTATCTCTTTTTGTACATATAAGCTGTATGCAAGCATGTTTATATTTATGCATGTGTGTATTTATCTAAATCAGAAGGTTGGCAGTTCGAATCCTAACGTTGGCGTTGCTGCTAACGAAAATAAAATGTCAGCGATAACAAGACTGCTTTTGGCAAGGACACAAATACTATCTTTGCGTTCCTAGTATTGAGAAACACACAAAACGGGTGTCTTTCAATAAGAGTACTTGATCATACTTGTGTTTTCGCGTACACATTTTTATATTATGTTCCACTGCTGAAGATTAGTTCCAATAGTAAGAACAGATGTACAAAGGACAGTAAAAATCCCGGAATGTCGTTTTTTTCCCCATCACAGATATCAAGGATACATCGGGTTGCATCCTTGTTAAATGAGTACAACTCCATGATTCAGTGTCATTTCCAAGATTGTTCCTTGGAATTCTGCAAGACTAATTTTGCCAAGATCACAAGTGCAATTTTTGTGTTTTTACGTAACATTTCACATAAAGATTACAAGAGATTTTATAATTGATACTTTGTTGATTCCTATGTGGAAATTGTCTTGATGCCTCCCCCAACCCGCTCTCTGTGAGTGAGAGCAAACTGGCTGGGGGGGGGGGGGCAGCCAGCTGTCGCAGCGTCCAGGGATCTGGGGGTTAAGGGCCTTGCTGAAGGACCAGCAGATATGCCATGGTTGGGCTTTAACTGGAAACCTTTTGATCACAGGCACAGAGGCTTAGCCCACTGAGCTGCACACTGGCCTGTGTGATAAAATAACATTATGCAAGGAAAGATGCAAGATTACATGGAATAAGGTGAGATAACAAGTGTTTTTCAATATCAAGTTAACTTGCTAACTTTCCTCCCAAGAACAAACTTGGGGCGCAATGAACCATGGGACTCGTCTCACTTGGCAAGGATGCAACAATGTATCCTAGATATCTGTGGCGAGGCAGGAACGACATCTGGGTTTTTTTTTTTTTTACCATCCTCTGCACTTCTACTCTTAGTATTGGAACTGGTCTTTAGTGATGGAAGATGACATAAAAATGGGTACGCGAGAACACAAGTACTCTTATCGAGAAACACCCCTTTCGTAGCGCCAAAAAAGTTTAGGATGTTTCTCAATTTCTCAGTACCAAGAACACAAAGATCATATTTGTATTATTAGCATGAGCAATCTTGCTAGCTTGCCTCCCAAGAACGAACTTTGGACGCAATGAATCATGGGACTGTTCTCGATAGCCAGGATGAAACTGATGCTCCGTTAATATCTGGAAAGGGGCAAGAATGACACCCGGAGATTTTTCCCGCCCTCCGTACTTGTGTTCTTAAGTACTTTGGCAATGGAAGATGACACCAAACAGGTATACATACCTGTAACGAATAATGTCTGAGGTTGCCAACTAGATAATAAGAAATTTTAGCCTAGGTGAAAGCAGCCTATCAGGTATATAACTGAGTACCCCATTTGCCAGCCAGTCATCCTATTATGTGACATGGGAGCAACCTAGAGCACCATCTTCTGAGGGGACACCCACTCAGCAAACTCATTTCACTGTCATGTCAGGGGACCAAGAATCGAGTTGCCTAAGCTGCCACATGTGTTCCGATTGGTACTTATGCGAAGTGAGATAATGGGAGGTGAGAAGAATTTTATTCACCAGCCATTATCCATTGCAATAAATAACTAAATCCCAGCCATATCAGAAGACATAGGAAAAATGAGGAAAAGAAAAAAAGCTGTTTATTTTAGCCCACTATACTATCACAGAATATAAACAGAACACCAAGTCAACCACATAACAATTAATGGGAGACACCAGAAGGGAACTTTAAGTACCAAGTACACTGTCGTACATCACAGTAGTCAGAGTACATGACCCCGGAAAAAGTCAGGAATCCGAGGGACACCGCTGTCATCGTATTGTCTGCCGCTTAATTCTTACCGGAATCCGTATATTTCACGAAGCGCTATTGCACCGGTCCGACGCGTTTTTCTTGTCTGAATAAAACCGAGTTACCTGGAACTCATGTGAATGTGTATCCCGTACAAAAACACTGGTGGTTCAACAAAAACAAGAAAAATAAACCCAAAATTCCCACTCGATCCAACAGTTGCAATTGTTTACATGTCTACTTATAAATGTTAAATGTGTAACAATGAAATGCAGCCAATTTCTCACGATTCTTCGCGGTGCATCGCTACGGTTGTTTAACAGAACTTTTAACTAACCCAACCAGAAAGCTGTCTTAGGAAGTTAAAAAGATAAGTGCATGTTCATACAAAAAAATCAGAAAACAAAGACACGCAGGCACACGAAGGCACTATCTGGCATAAACAGCATAGCTACGGACTCTAGCAGTCTCGGTTAACAGGAGCAGATTCAAGACACAACAAAGGAGTCAATTCGCAAAATATCGAATTAAAAGACATCCGAAACACTTACTTGAGAAGTACTTTGTTCGGGGAAAGCAGGTTATAGGGAGAATATCCTAACCGAAAAGATCCATCGTACTACAGTTGTGTCGCGCGCTGAATCACCACAATTTAACTAGTTGCCTTCTAGCTAAAAGCGATTTAAACTAGTTACACCAGAAGTCCGAGTATGTCATCATAACCTATGATGTATTCCACGAAACGGATCCGTAAACATTTCTAGCATTACGCAGTAACCAAACGGCATTACTACGCTATGAGTAAAAAGCATCCTTGTTTCTCAGTTTACTTAAATTTACGGTGCTTGATTAAAAAAACAAAGAGCGCAGTAATTGCAATAAGCCTAACCTGTCACGTTGGCTGCCAAGGTGAAGGGATCCACAGGCCAGCAGGCATGAGATGGCGCCCACCTGCCCGGACGTCCCGCTCGGTGTGAGGAGGGTGCAAGTGTTGCTTGGGCTCCGCAGTTTCTCCGCAAATATAATCGGAGATTCTTCGCTTCCCTCCGACCGATGCGGAGAGAGAAGCAGTGAGGCGACTGGAAGCCGGGCGGCGCTGTTCCAGCACTCCGCTGTCACGTGACCTCCTGTGGAATGTCCCTCAGAAGGGCAGCTGGTGCGGGGACCGATCGGCTGTCCGGCTAGTCCAAGTCCGGGGTCCCAGTCGATGGAAGTGGGAATAGAGAATAGTTTAACGTCATACTTGGTTCAAAGTTATTGTTTAAAGGCACCTAAACAAAGAAATGACCTGTTTGTAAGAGATGAATACTGTTTTTGCCTGTCTGATGAACTTGTCTGTAAATCAAATAAGAGCAATGTTTGACAATACGCCAGACTATTTTATTGTTGCATGCCCATCAAATTCCCTAATACAGACCACTATTCACCAAACCGTAAGATGCTGTGAGTACGCCAAATTCTCTGTTTTTGAGGTATGAAACGTTTCCTAGTCGGCAGTAATCATATCCCAGGAGCAATCAAGCATGGACGGAATTTAATATGAGAAATCAATAGTAATTCAAAGCCAATGAAAACGTCTGAGGAAATTCACAGCTTGTAGGTGAATCAAGGACAATTTTTATAACAAAACGAAAAATGAGAAATTGAGGAAGAGCGTTGACAACAGGGATTTAATCATAATCACAACTTGAATAACTATATTATGGATATTTATTTAAGGACATTTTTTGAAGATAAGGGCAATGAAAGTAATGATCACTGCATAAATTTCAGCACAGAAAAAGCAGTCGACTTGCAACTACATGGTTTTGGGTTAAATACACGAAAAGAAGAATTTAAACAGTGCAATAAACTAAAACATAACATAAATCAAAGTCATATAAATCCACAAAAATATTTATTTTTCACAGTACACACAAACGATAACAAAGGAGCAATATACCGTTTGTTGGGTTAGTGTGAATTAAAGCAGTCTTCCGTGTCTCATTTTTAAAGTGGAAACTGTAAACGTCTCATAGGAAAAACTGTTAGATTACATCTAAATTCCATCAACGATCAGAGTCAGAGGAAGAGAGAGGGGTGGTTTAAGTAATGTCAAATTCATCTTAATAGGAGTAACATGTGAAGTAATGTCTGCTCAAAAACAGAAGCTTACCAGTTTTTTCCACACCTCAGTTCCTTCCATTGGCCGTGCTGGCTGGTCAATGTCTTCACACACTCAATTTTGTTTGCAGTGCCTCACACTGCCCTTCACCAGTGACTGTTCTTTCGTAATGGCACAATAAAGTGATGTCTTTTGAGCTTTGAGAAATTGCTTGTATGTTTAATTGTTTTAAAATATTAACCATATCCCTTTACTATAGGTTTATTCATTTTGAATTAGAGTGTCGCGTAAAAATAAGATCTATAAAATAGTGCAATCCTATGCCTAAGAATTACACAACACGTAAGGATATTAAACAATGTACTTCCTTTGTCATATTAATAACATAGTATTTTCCAAAGGTTGACAAATAAAAAAACTGATTATGTCACGGTCAGTAGGTCTTAGTTCGTCTTCCCATATACTGAGATTAGGAGCGCCGTACTGCTGGGGGAAGTTACAACGATTCGAAGGGCCCCTGAGTGACTGCGGCCCTATAACATTTGGAACATAGTCCAACTGATAAAATATGACTTGCCTTCAGGGGGCCCAAAATCTCTAGCGGTACCCTTGACTGAGATCACCATTCTCATAGGCCTGTTTTTCACTAAATAGACACAAGGCTTTTTGGATATTTCTGGAGCGGCACAATGACCGTAGGTTCCTTGGTTGTGCACAAAGATGGCCGCGGGGATCTTTGTGTTTCCCAAACTCAAAACATCAGCTCACTCAAGATTTCTTAGTAAACTAAAACATCATTTCAACAAAAAACGATTAACACCATCAATCTTAACGTCAAATGCTTTTGGTTTAATTATGCATGTCTACCTTTGAGTTGCAATAACATTTTCATTGGCACATCCTTGTAGCAGAACTATAGCCTACATCTTTACAAAAATTAAACAAAATAAGTTTTGCTTTGGATCAGTGCTTTAACTAGGCAAAATAGCTGCAGTTACATCCCTTATTCATTACAAGGTGATGGTACTGCCCTTGTCATTCTGTACTCTAAAGTGAAAAACAAAGAGGTATCAGTACTCTGTACTGGTGAGTACTGGGTATCGCAAAAAGGACAACACTGGTGCGGCTCGGGTAGGGAAAATGGTTTATTTTTCTTTAATCCAGGTAGATCAGCAAAATTCAATTCTTGATCTGAGGGCATGGTCGTTGGAGGGGCAGAAGCCAGGGCAATTGGCATTGGCAGTCTGGGGCTGGGCAGGCCTCAGAGTCAGCGGACAGGCTGGAGGTCAGGCGATGTATGAAGACAATTGCTGGGCTACGCAGAACTTGGTGTCAGAAAGGGCAGAGTCTGGATCTTGAACACAGACTGACAAGCAGGTGGCACATGAGAGATAACACGCAAACTCTGAGCAAGTTATGAAGATCTCGCATCTGATGGGCGTACCAGAAACAATTAAATAGGAATGCCAGTTACATGCTTCATGTTCTCAGCTGGAACGGGCGAGGCCGCCTATGACAAACACTGGTTAATCAGACACCCGGCAAGCTGGTGCTTCCCTGGTCGGTGGATCCGGACAACCAGGATTTCCTGGGAGGTGCGGTTGACGTCACTCCTGACATCAGGCTTGAAACCCCAGGGCGATCTACAACAGGTTTGGTTGTGAAAAGTTCCTACTGCAGACTGCCCATTTAAGTGAACCCAGCTAATGAACAAAAATGGGGGAATATGAAGCCAGATGGTATAGATGTGGATAGGAGATTTTTTTAGTTATACCTACACATCACTTTGATTCAGACTTTCCCAGATGGTTTCCTGGATTATAAAACATGCCAAAGGAATGGTTCCAAACTTAGATATAGCCTATTGTTTGAGATGTGTAAATGTCAAAGGGTTGTATTCACGTATTTCATGGAGTATTTATCTGCAGTTATGATTTTATCTTAATTGTGCAATGCACCATCTGCAGTCATTTTGATTTCTGTACTGTTAATGTGTCCAGACAGTTGATTTCAGAAACCTAGTAACTACCCATGGGCAGTAATGTATGTATCTATGTTTTTTCTTAGAGTTAAAGGATGCTGTCCTATTTTACCAAAACTGTGCATTTGTGAGCGCGAGCCCTGTGACGGGGTGGAATCCCATCCAGTTTTCTTCCAGCTTCGCGCCCCGAGTTTCTTGGTATGGGCTGCGGATTCTTCATGACCCCGCTCAGGGTAAACGGTAAAGTAAAACATCGAGAGAAAGAATCACATGATGATTCACACACGTGAACGGCGCCGGAACAACACCTGTCTTGCGCCCTGTGAGAGACTGCAGTCAGACTGTGTCTTATCACTGTTTATTGAGTATAAACATCAGCAACACTCGCTAAGCTTAGTGCTACTGAACAGCTTTACAAAAAGAAACAGCTCAGGCCTGTATGTACATCGGTTTTATTGCCAGAAGACTACTGACAAGAACAAGACATCTGTGCATCGATGTGAAACACATCTTATCAGGAGCCTTCAAGATGTTAAAGATTCACAAACAATCCCCAATCTTTCACAGTTGCAAAGAAACGAAGATTAAAATTACATCTGATTATTCAAAACTATCAATTTACTGACATTCTAGATATTTCTTTAAAATGCTTTTGTTCAGACATTTCTATGACATTCTTATCTCATTTCTTATATATTTCAGATATATACATCATCAAATATTTCCATTGTTAAAGTTCCTAAAATATATACACAAACATAACATTTTTCAACATAAAACATGCAATTACATTTTATACTCTGTTCCCTTGTGCTCCGCAAATACATTTGCGTAAAATGCTGGATTTAACATATAAATCTCTTAAAAGAAATCTTTGCAAGAACCAGACTTTCTATAAAATACATACTATTGTACATTTTTCAATTTGAACCTGGGATTAAATAGAAAAGGAGCAACACCAAAAAGCAAAAAGTTCTCTGTTCCGGTGAAAAGAAAATGACTGCAGAATTTCCTCGAACACCTGTCAGGTACCGTACAAATGAGCCCTGAATACTCATGTAAAGTCCGCTAAACTCTGGAAGAGTATGCACCCCGCCTAAAGTTTACCAGGGTAAAGTGTATGTCATGCGTGACCTCATAAGTTAATCAGATGTCCTTCAGTCTTCCTGACAATCTCCATACAGTTGGCTGCTGGATATCATACGAGGTGAAAATACCACAAAAGCAGTGCAGACCCAGCAAAGAACATATTTCCATCGTGAGCTGATCCGTCCTAAACCACAGTCCCACCACAGGACATAAACTGCGGTTCTGAGTCAAGTCCTACCTGGTGGCACAGGTGAGAGAAGGCTGGCTTATTCTGATACATGCCTTTCGAAGTATAAACACTGCGAGTCAAACCAGCCCCCGATGCTTCCTTGTTGTCAAAAATACGTTGTTTCCGAAGAATATTATGCATACGAATCTGTATTTTACATGGTTCATGAAACTGACTGTGCGTTTAAAATGAATCATTGTCAGAAAAAGTGATCCGTATCAAAATTCTTGCAATATAGGCAATATTCAGTTTCAGAATTTAGACTGAACAGTCTCAAAGTACACCACAGCCACATTGATGAACAAATGAGTTCAACGTAAGCGTCCTTACTTGTAGTAGTAGGCTACTTAGAGTAATCAAAAATATCAGGCCTACTAAAAATCTTTCAGCGTCTTAAACAAAAATTGTACACAGTAAACAGCAAAACCTGCATAAAAAATGAGAAATAAAACATAATTGGCTTTAACTCAAGTCAATCCTACAGTCATTACATATAGCATGCAGGAAGATCAGGCTTGTTAGTCATTCTCCCATATCCCTATAATTGTTAATATTTATTGAATGTCCTTACCTAGTATCTCTGAAAAGCCAATTTGCTATATATTTGTGAATAATTGAGTGACCTGATAGAGGTAAATAAAGCGGTGAGTTCTACACCCATCTAAAAAGGACGTTTGGATACAAGGTGGCATTCCTTAGCCTGTACTCATGCTGCTGTGTGTACCCTCATCCTTAAAAAAACTCCCTGGTTGCATAACGTCCGCCTAATTGCCGTATCTCGCTGATATTTAGTGTGACTGTTTATCATCAGTCATTTCCTTAACTAAATTTCGCAAAGTTTACATTTGCAACCCTTAAGCCCACAGGACCTCGTTGAGCCTAGGAATGGGACGCCTAGCGATTAAGACGACCTCCTTAAAATTCAGTTGCCGTGAGACGCAATCATGTTCAGTATAGCAGACGAGACCATGAAGAGATACATCCGATTTGATTCAATGCTGAACGTCGGCAGGCTAAAAACCCGCAAGCTATTGCTGTCTTCCGATTTTCAGTTCTACTGACTAAAAAAGCGAGCCACCGCAAAATCAACTGCTCAATCTAGCAGAACCGACAAGGAAAGAATTATGAGGATTATTCTGAGGAAAACGGAATAGCAAAGATATACAGATTGTCTATATATGTATATACGTTTATATGTACATATATTTGTATGTAACGAAATTCAGTGCCATCATACACGTAGCGTACTGTCAGTGTTCAGTCCAACTTATTTAAGTCCAGTTATGAACAGCTGCGTCAAAGCCAAGTTCTTCCTCAGCGGCATTGTATTATACTGGATTCAAGACAAGTCTACACGTAAGAAAACAATCCCTCAAAAAATTAAATATGTTGTGCTTCACACGCACTTATACGAGTATCGAAATGCATTGTACACAAATGTAAACCTAATCTATGACAATCCAAAACAATAATGCAGCCTACGGTTAATCCATACAATACACGGTACTGCACTGACCCCTACTGGTCTAAGTCTAAAATGCACATACACTGTGTGGAACAGTGCCACATAAATTAGCTGATCTGAGAGCAGTTTTTGCTTTTATGTTCATTGTTAAGCCCTGTGCTGTCCCCTGTGTTAACAGCAATAATATTTACAATTATCCAAGAAATGTTAATATGAATTAAAGTTTAAGATGCTTATGTTTGAAAACACTGTAAATCGGAGGAAAGACCACTTTTGCAAAAAGGGAGAGGTAATTCAAAGCCATAGTTCTGGATGAGCTCTAGTAGAGGGAAAATGGATGCAGACATCCATCTTCTGTATCTGATTGTCCTATTCAGGGTCACGAGGGTCCAGAGCCTATCCTGGAAAGTATAGGTGCAAGGCCGGAAATAACCCAGGATGGGGCACCAACCCCTAGCAGGGCACGCGCACCATTCGCACCTACAGGCAGTTTAGCAAATCAAATTCACCTTAGCATTTTGGAGCGTTTTTGGAGTGTATGTTTGGCGGAGGGGAACTGGTGGAAGCCTACGGTGGCAGAGCGAGATGATGAAAAACGATCTCGTATCTTGCCAGGAGCATGACGGTACTCTGCTAACCACTGCGCAACCACACTGCCCTCTGGAGGCAAAACAGATGACTGTTAGTTAACTAGTACATTACATAACTGTAATTGATTTAATGAAGAATATTAAATCTTAGGCTAATGTATCGATTTCCATGGTAATACTGGGGGCAAAAAGTCCCAGATGATTAGTATATAGGCCAGAAAAATTATTGTATATTTATTTTGGCAATGTTTTTTAGTATACATAAATTATTGCTAACCACTATGATTTATAATGACGTATTGTATGTAGGTTAAAGGTTACTTATCAAATGTACGCAATGCGTGTGTTTATCAGGTGATATGCAGATTATGAGGTTTATTTCAATGGCCATATTTTCATGCTGATCCTTACTTATTTTCCTTCTTAGTTGACAGGACATATTTTGACTTACAAAATTAATAACACGCTAGTAAAACATGTTTTGGATCAGTTTTGCATTTTGTATGAGGGATAATTATTAAGGTATAGTTTTGATGCCTCTCCAAGCAAGAGTTAACTTATGGTAATCATGCATGAGAAGCAAATGTATGAATCAAGTGTTAACATTCTATAACAGGAGACCAGAGGGTAATTGTTTTAAAAGCAAAAACTACATATCAGCAGAAAGTACTTCTAATTTTTCATTATCCAATGGCAACACTTTTTAAAAATTTTTTAAACAATTATTCACATTGATACTTGTAATTTCTACTGACAGCTTTTACAACATTCCCCAATAATGTGCCAATAATCTAGACAATTCACCAAACATGAATTATATTCCTAGATATGCTTTATAACGATACATAATATATATTCTTTCACTAAAAATCATTTAATCCTAAAAAAGACAGAGTGATAGGAGACCAGCAGTCTAGGAATATGTGAATCTGAATATTGTACTTTTGCAGTACAACATTAGTACCCCTCCTGCTGAGATGCCATTTAACAGGTGCTGGCTGCCTGGCAGAGATACTAGTTAATGCCTGGCAGCTTGTATTACATCACAGACTCACTCTCCTTTCTGCAGACGTGTTTTCTGTAGCGCGCCTCCACCTAGAGTTACAGACAGCATCTGGATGCTAGTGAAACGTCATAAAGGTGAAAAGGGTTTTTATACAGGCAGAAACAGAGACGCCACCAGCTATGTCCTACAAAACCGTTTGCATAAAAACCTCTGTACAATAAAGTGACAGTGCGAGACTTAAACTGCAGAGAGATCTTGTCTTTGGGACAGCTTTCAGGGGGGACTGGAAAAAAAAACAAGCAAGATCAAGGACATAAATAGTTTTTAATAAATTAATAAATACTGTGCCTCATATCGAGGCAAAGAGAGGAGATCAAGACCAAAAAGGAAACTTCAAATCTACATTACTGGCCATGACAGTTTGTTACAGTCAGGCTACTGGCAAACATTTAGAGTCAATGCTGCCCTGTACAGCTGTATTTTGAACAGCAGCGTTGGTTGTCTCGGAAACCACGACCTGGCTGCAGCCAGCTGGCCTCCAGTGAGTCACCCAACCAGTGTCACACCATTGCCCAGGATGCACCAACTAACCTGGCTCACCTGCTGCGGCAGCTTAGTTCAATTGGAAGGCTGCAATGCTGCGGTTAACAGGAAGAGGGCGCCAAAGGGCTGCTTTAGACACACTGACGCCGTCTAGAAATATTTGGATCAGGTCACCTGTACCTTTCATACTGTCACAAACGTGACCTACTGACAAAAATATAATAATAAACCATACTATTGAAAAAGTCACTGTCATCCTGTATATCTTACTCGTCATAATAATCAAGTATACCATTATGTTCAGACTGAGTTTTCCTCAACCAGTTAGCAGCCTACAAAAGAAATCTAAATGCAAAATATAGTTGTGATAATTGCAGTAAGAAAGTTCCATCTATACAAAATTCTAAAATGTTTCAGTCCACATCGAAGCAGGAGTTAGTGGAGGTAATGTCATCCTCCAGTGTGGTTTGACTCCGCAGAGACTCCTGTTTCCTGCACCCGCTCAGGGGGCGGACTTCCGATCATATTGCACCGATGATTAATCCCACATCACTTAAAGTAACACAAATAAACACAACAGAAGATCCGTGTTGCCGGTACTTAGATGCGGGCAACCATCTTCCTTTATCGGGGGGTGGGGCTGGAGGAGTGGGCGGCCCGTCAACCTTTAGATCAGAACCTCACGACACATTGGCAGGTTGACGAAGATGAAGACGTTGAACTCGATGAGGATGGAAAAGCACAGGAAGACAGCGTACATCAGCATGCACATGATGCCCAGTCGACGGTCTAGGGTCCATTTGTTGAGGTGCACACCCAGAACCTGGGCAGAGAAGGGGGGGTGAAGCTCTTCATCCTCTATCACTATGCGCTAAATCTTTTTGCAGGCGTGCCATGCCGATTATTCACTAACACAATCTAAAACCGCAATGCTGTTGAATTCTCAGATCTGATTGGTCAGATGGGGTGCCAGTTATTTCTCTTTGACTGGGAGTGTAGTGTCGGCCGTGTGAATCACTGTCATAAACCGATGCCCTATCAAAATATTTCATTCTAATTGGTGTTGATTAAATTACCAAATGTAGAACAAAGTTAATGAAAAGTAATTCTAAATGTTTACTCGTCGACGGAAGACAGTAAATTTACTAATGAATGTGCTTTCAGCTTGTGAACGAGAATAAAAATGTCTTTGGGTACAGAAGTGTAAGGCAAATGGGGGGGGGGGTAGCTGTGGTAAAGAGGGTTAATGAGGGTCAATGCACTCTGAGCTGTGTATTATATTTTTAAACGCACTCCGCTGCCTGTCGGGCAGTTCATTGCCTTTGCAGATATGTGTTTAAGAACGTATAATGCACGGCTTGGAGGGCATTAACCCATATGTAAGTAACAGGTAGCAGGGTGAGTCAGTGAGCCCTGTTGTCGCCTCGCACCGTCAGGGCTGGGGCTTTAGGCCCCTGTGTGGGTGGAGCTTGCATCTCCCCCCTGCTTCCTCCCCCAGTTCAAAGACGTGCAGACGGGCTTAACTGGTGTTTACTGCTTCTAGTGTTTTGGTCGTGTGTGTTTGAAATTGCGGCCCTGCAATAGAATGGCATCACATCCAGAGTGACAGCTTGCCAGGTACTGTCTCCTTCCCATGCCCCCAACTCCTGGTAAATCGCATTGCGCGGCATGTTGCCCCTGTTCTTAGGCTAACCGAACAGCATTCCCCCGCAGGATGCCGTCCCCGACGGCCAGTGTGGGGCCCTTTCTGTGCCACGTGGCGTCTGTACTCACGGTGAGGAAAACGGAGGCCAGCAGCAGGGCAACAGAGAAGATGAGTCCTTTGCTGTTCAGATGAATCTGCAGAGAATGAAAGGGAGGAATGTGTGCAGGAATGTATGCATATGATAGTGTTTCCCGATGCGGTCCTCAGGGACCAGCAGCAGTCCACATTATTGTTCCTACCGAGACCTGGGAGGGAGCAGAAATGTGGACTGTCTGGCAGGGATCTGGGAGGGAGCAAAAACATGAATCATCTGTGGATCCCCGAGGAGTGGATTTGGAAAGGCTAGCATTTAAATCCAACCTTTCAGGACCTTTAATTAGAACAGTAGGTGAGCCACAGAACTCTCAAAATAGCCACACTGACCTAAAACTGATTATTATAAATTTAAATGTTTAGTAAGCAAATAAATGGCATTAATAAAATTTGACTTTTTTCTCCTTATGCTGCCTGGGACTGGCTCCAGGCCCCTGCTGACTCTGACCTGAATACACAGCTGGAAGGTGGATGGATGGAATTTCAATTCACATTTATTTAATAGCTTTTGGCTCAAGCGACTGGAAGCATAAAAATACACAAAATAAATGCAGCCTAAGAGAATGTTAAACACAGTCATAATAAGCAGCATTGCTCCACGCAGACCACTGAGGGTATTACACAGCAAGAGTAAGTAATACGGGGTGTTCGAAATACTGAAACTATGCAAATAAGTAAGTTATAAGTGCATTTTTCATTGGGGGGAGAAATCTGGTAAGAGCTAATGAAACTGTGCGGATGGCTTTCAGCTCTCTGCTGCCCCCAGTGGACCAGAAAAGCATTTACACTTACACGTCATCAGCAGTTGAGCTTTGATGAAAAAACTCTAGTTATGAAAATGTTTGTTTTAAATGCATTGTGTGTTTAATAGCGTGACCTTTTGGTGAAATTGCGTGGTAGAGGTTTAGAAGGCGTGGGGACTGAAATGCCTTCCGTATGTCTCATCTCTCAGACACCCTACACAGAAGGCTAATCTCTCCAACAATCAACTGCGTCAAGGTACCCAGGCAGCGTCATCACTGTCACAAAGGGTGGGGGCTTGGGATCCAGGACATGCAAACTGGGCTATGCTATCCCCGTACAGTCTAGCCCAGGCTAGCAAGCGATTTAAACGGTCATAATCAGAAGATATAAGTTTAAACATAATCCTTTTGGGCTCCGAATGAAGCATTTTAAATGGAACATTATTGTTACATACGAACATATGAACAATGTCAAAGTAACAAGGCAGGCATAATGTTTTTAGACAAAAAAACATTAGTAGGAACCTACCACAAAATAAAACAGATGGCTTTAACTATATTTAACTAGAAGTTAAGTTAGTAAGGTGCTATTCATATCCAAGGCTAGAGGTGGGTTGAGTACAGTCTGAGTACTCAGTTGGTTAGTTGAAATAAAATCTTGGTCAGAACTTTTACTCTCTGGACCTGAACTACCCACCTTTGTCCAAAGCCCACAGTATACCTGCCTTCTTTGGATATCGGTTTGCGTAAAAGTGTCCAATAAATAACCATGATGTAAATGTAACGTGTTGCCACTGGAGGGCAGAGTTGAGCCAAGCTCCCATACTGTGGTACTCACATAGGATCCATAGTCAACGGCCAAGGTTTGCAGCGCCCAGGGCAAGCCCAGCCCCATCAGGATGTCAAACACGTTGCTGCCAATGGAATTGGAGACGGCCATGTCGCCAAGACCTTGGGGCAAGGAGGGGGGGAAGGGTGACCGTGTCAACACAGCGGGCGTTATTGACAGAGGAGAAAAGTCGCTGTTCAAAAACCAGCTCGTCTTCTAACAGCACGACTGGAATGAATATTTCATACCTGCGCGACAAAGTGAGCATGAAGAGGTGCAGGTCGGGCAGGTCTTTTCCCTTCAGGTGCTGTGCCCCCCCCCCCCCACCCCCCCACCCGCTAACAGCCAGCATGTGAGCCACTTTGAAACCTTCGCACACTCTCT
>JAABNY020000112.1:1249113-1264897 GCA_015164015.2 Brevimyrus niger | reverse complement strand
TAATAATAATAATAATAATAATAATAATAATAATAATAATACCAGTTTTCAAGTCCATTGCAAACATCCAGTTGTAGTGAATGATCAGAAAAAACACATAGGAAGCTAAATCTTGTCAAACTGTGCATTTCCACACAGAAGAAAAATTTTAATACTGAATTTAACAATGGCAGCCCCCCCCTACCCCAGATGGAGAAGCCCAAATACAAACAGGAACACACACACGCGAGGTGATGTGACTTTTGCCAAGCCGCTGAGGCGAGTTAGCCTTGTTTTGTCGGTCGACTTGGCTCGGTCTCTCAGAAAGCGGCTCTCTGGTGCAGACTGGGGTCAGGCAGGGAGTCCAGCATGAACGCTGGCCATAGGAGAGCAGCGAACCTCACGCTCCACTTAAACGCTCCGTTTTATTCTGTATGAGCGATTCTAAGCTTCAAAGCAGGCTGGCAGGCGTAGCATCTCGCTCTGTTCCAGGCCGCCGCCGCCGATTAGCCGGTTCATTCACACATTCAGGGTATTTTTTTTTTATTGATAGGCGAGTTAAAGTCTGGAATTTCTTTGATTGGGCCAGCAACACGCGGGCGAAGCCAGGCAGGAGCGCCAAGGCGGCTGGATACTGGCGAAAGTCTGCGAGGGGGTGAACAGGAACACCAAGAAGGGACTGCTGCGGATCTTACGGGGACACTCCTCTGCTGTCGCCTGTGTTCAGGAAGACTGTAGACTGTTCCTGTCAGCTTCACGTAGACTGTTCCTGTCAGCTTCACGTAGACTGTTCCTGTCAGCTTCACGTAGACTGTTCCTGTCATCTTCACATAGACTGTTCCTGTCAGCTTCACATAGACTGTTCCTGTCAGCTTCACGTATATAGACCAGCTCTGTTGTTTTATGCCGTCCTGAGTTTCTGAACTTCAAGTATTGTGAAAACCTCCCTCTGTCATGTCTCACCACAGTCCTGGGTGGGGCGCCATTTCACGCCGCTGTATACCTGTACATGGATGGTACGACAGTAACGCCCACTTGTCACTCGAGAGATGCTCAGGCTAAGAATCGCTCAAGGGTCCAACAGCAGAGCCCGAGATGAGGACCAGCCAAATCTATACTATCAGCGCAGCTTTTTACCTTCTTGTCTTTTTATTTCAGACACTGCCGATATTTTATTCTTGTCACTCATTGGAAAGGTGAGTGAACAACTTTAAATGAAGATACGTCAAATAAAACAAGTTTCCTTTACAACACAGGAAGAGTTAACAGTGCATGTCTGACATTTTATTAACTGGTTGTATAATGATGGCACACTCAAATTCTAGGCTGTCCTTTAACTTTAAATGCACCAGTTACCTGTTTCATTCCATGTTTAACGTCCCTTGTAGAAAGAATGCCTCAGATTTTCCCTGCTGTTATAACTGCTGGCGGATGCTACCTTGATAAATAAAAGATATGACATTTTCTTGCTAATAAAGGTACTCATGTGGTGACCATACTGTAAATTTATTTGTTACAGAATATTTAGTATATTGCTAGTAAATGTTAAGTGAGTAACATGCAAATGTAGAAAATCTCATCATGTGCAAAAACTTTTGACCGGTAGCGTCTGTTAAGTGCCATTAACCAGCAAGACTGTATTTCTTAATTCAAGGTCATGTTGCACTTTTGACACTCTAAACAAATAATGGAGCAGCGAGACAGTAGGGGCATTACCTAATAAAGAGAAGCTATGCTCAATGTGGGGGGGTTGGATCTGAAGTGACTGACGTGGGGGGTGGACCTTACCGCAGTCACTTCACGGCCTGATGCGCTGCGATGCGCGCAGTGAATGCGCGAAAGGTTGCTCGTGCTGTAACACGACACCCGCAGCTTATCGCTTGTTAGGCAGGACTCCCCAGCTAAATGCGACCGCGCCGGGGGGGGGTAGGCTGGCGTCGTGGCTCAGTCACGCTCCACCACGGAGCGGTTCCTGGTGCACAAGCACGACATTTAGGGATAGGAGTGGGGCGCCATGTTGTGACGCGTGCGCATGTTTGTGTAGATGTCAGCATGCGGGTTTATCACATCCAAACATACAGTGGAAGGCAAATGAAATCCTCTGGCTGAACAAAAACAGAATAGGATTAGAGGTGGAAAATCCAGATCCACAAAGTACAAATCCGGGCCAGGGTTTTGTTTCAGCCAGGCACTCTGTGACTATGACAAACTCTTCGTCTGGATATATACTCTTTGAACCTGAACATTACACCCCTGAATAAGATGTTTGCGGGCATTTAAATTTTTGGCAAACATCATTAATCATTTTACGATGTTTATCTCGGTTTTACTCATGTCTGGGTGTCACACCAGCTGGTAACTAGGTGAAAATTAGTTGTACTACCAACAAAAACAAACATGTAATCTGCTGTAAAGTATAACCGGGGAACCTGCATCTCGCCGATCACGCCGGATGCATGTGATTCCGCAGCTTCCCACGTCGCGCAGCATCGAGGACGGGCAGCGTGAGGTTGGCACCGGGTCCCAGGAGACACCAGTACTCCGGGGATACCATCACCCTCAACGCAACACCGCCGGCAAATCATAAATCATGTATGACAGATAACAGGTCGGCCTCACGGCAGTCTAGGTTGTGTGTGTGTGTGTGTGTGTGTGGGGGGGGGGGGGGCTCATGCAAACAGCTATCCAGCCGGGGGACGAAGGAAAGGTGACATGGAAATTCTGGCATTTATTTTAAACAGCCAAGAACGGTGAGAGAAAAATCCAGGCCGATCCTCCAGTGTCATTTAAATAGAGCATAATTCACGGCTGTGTCCAGGTCTGTGAAGAGCTCAGTCTGGGGACAAAAACCGCAGGGTTAGGGTTAGGGTCCGAGGTCGGTGACGTCAGCGCCGGGCTTCACCCAAGGACTCTTCCATTCTACATCATCCATCCATCCATCCATCTATCCCTCCATCCATCCATACTCCTTCAGTCGACTTGGGGTCATGTTTAATTTTAGACACGAACATACACACACTTCACCTAGAGCAAATTGGGTTACCCTTCCCCGGAAACAGAATTCCCTTCCGTGGGATTTAGACCAGGGAACCAGTAAATCAGCCGCTCGCTAAACGGTATCTGTAAATCCCGAAGGCGGCTGCGGTCGGGGGGACCGGACGCCCCTGTCATCGGCGGCCGGAACGGCACCACAGAGCGGGCTGTCGAGGTCCGGCTCACAGCCAGAGGCGAGTGTCTCCGTGGCTGCAGCCCCACATGAAAACACGCAGCACAGAAATGGGAGCATGTGGGCTCTCCGTACGGACCAACAACCAGAAGCGCTTTAGCGTCTCCGTCATCCTGGACGGCAAATCAGCTCAGGCTGAGCTCAATAAGCCAGAGTTAAAGGAACGATGCTTCAAAAGCAGGGTGCGTTAAAAACCAGACCCAAATCTCTCAGTAATACAGTGCCTGCTTACAATTAAGCACCGGGCATCTCACGCGACCAATCAGCATCGGCATTAATTGACCCATGATGTTCTAAATACTCAATTCTCCAATTAGAATAGACATAAATGTGCACCGGACCCCAAAAATTCAGCATTTTATGTACACGAGTGGGGAAAAAGCTGTCCATAATATCGCGAGCCATACAGCTGGAGACCCTGTTGTGGTTCTTACTGGGCTCCGCGGTTGGTCACATGACCTGCCCGGTGCTTAATTGCAAACACATTTGGGTGGAGAGAATGGAATGCTTGTAAACCTTCCTACACCAAAAAAAAAAGAGGAAAAGAAGAAAAACAGACGTGTTTGTATGTAATGCGTGAGCTGAGTTGGGGCGGGGGGAGTTCACGTTTATCAGTTTGCAGAGGTGGAGTCTGGCCAGGGGGGCTAGGAACATTTGACAGAGAATAGGGCTCACCAGTTCATCCCCCCCCCCCGGCCAATGTTGGAATGTGTAAATGTGCCCTTTCCCTTGGGGGGGGGGCATCAGTGAGCTCCATATCAGGGGGCCGCTAGCCAGGCTACGGCTAATGGACTGTGCAGCCTGATTCCTGCCAGTTACCGGCATCAACCCCTTGGCAAGCACTCAGTGTTTGACTCTTCCTGAATATTAATTATATATAAAGCGTGCCTTATGCAGTGTTGCGGGGGCTTGAAGAATAGCGTGTCTGTCTCACGCCTCCAGGGTCGTGGGTTCGACTCCCCCTTCTCACTCCTGCCGAATTGGCATGTTCCAAAAGTATGGTGATCCGGAGCTGCCCATAGTGTGTGCCCTATATCGGGCCGCTCTCCTGTGCTGTGTGGGATCCTGTGCATTATCACCCGACGGGCAAAGAGGCTCCTCGCGGCCCTCAATCCCCTGCCGGCAGAGCCGGGGCAGCTGGAATTTTCACGTGATACGTCCCGCGCTGGTGGACTCTCATCCCTCTGGGGTACAGTAAACTCATTTATTTAGAAATGGAAGATAAAAGGGGCACAAAGAAAATGTGTCTTTGGGGACTGGAGCAAACGACGGAGCGTCTCATCCATCCACAGGCTGCGGCGTTTAAATATAGCTCACGTCATCATTAGTCTCCTCCTGGCGGGACGAGCGGTAATCTCCGTCCGCATGGACGGCGGGAGAAAGGAACCCAATACCACTCGAATATTTCGCCCGTTAATCAAAACTAATTCCTCAAGTCGTGCCAAAACCCATTAATGGCACCAAATTCGCTTTGCGTAATGCCGCGAAATCGGAAAGGCAATGCGAGTGCCATCGCTCTTTCAAATGGAGCCGACTTCCGTTACCGTAAATCACGGGCGGTAGCTGATGGGGCGCACTTCAGTGCGGGCAAATGGGAAACTTTAGTTTGAGTATGATCATGTAGCACAGCACTAAGATGCAACTCTCAGGTGTCACCGTAGTAATCCTGGTGATTAAACAGTTAGGTGGGGGAGGGGTGTTGGCCGACATGAGTGTACAGTTCCACTTTCCTTTCAGCTTGACAACCTCGACTCTTAATCCGGTACCAAAGATGGCCGCCCTGTTTCCTGTTTCCTGTTTTTTTTACAAAGCACATTATTTCCAGTGAGTCACCACAGTCCCAGATAGCTTCAGAATTGTCGGGATTTTATATCAAGGATCTTAGGTTGAAGGAGTCACTCGTAGCTACAGCTACGTTCTCAGGATTTAGAAAATTGCTATCAAAACCGCTAATTGGCGTGCAGCTACATATGTTGCTAAGTCATTTGATTATTTAGATTTTCATGGGCTGTAATTTTGTTTTGACAGATCGCAAGTATGATTTTTGTTATTGCCTCTCAGGAAATATGTGAAAATAATGGCACACTGTTCATTTTCCAAATATAAACATTTATCAACAAAGTATAGAAATACAGTATTTCATAGAAGCTGTCATTTCTAATAAATAAGTCATCTTAAGGCCTTCATAGTTAACAACAGATAGTACTGTAACTCTGTCATAAACATGGAATGGAGCTGTGTGAACATGTGACCAGACAGACACATATGGTTCAATCAGCTCAAACACGCTGTCTGGAACATGTCTATGAAATATTTCCTTGCTATATTGTACACACAAGTTTCTTACAGCTCCAGTATTAAGAAACTTAAAAGCATTTTTTTAAGAGGACAGCAAATATACATCACCAGTCAAAAGTTTTTGCACATGCTGAGATTTTCTATATTTGTTACTCATATAATATTTCCTAGAAATACACTTAATATTCTTTGCTAACATATATATTTACAGTATGTCCACCATTTCAGTACTTTTATAGACAAGAAAATGTCATATCTTTGATTCATCAAAGTAACCTACTCTAGCAGTTATAACAGCAGAGAAAATCTGAGGCATTCTTTCTACAATGGACATATTGTAGGATGAAACAGTTCACTAGTACATTTAAAGTTAAAAGACAGCCTAGAATGTGCCGTTAGATACTCTTTCCATGTTATAAAGGAAACTTGTTTTATTTGACTTATATTTTCATTTATAGTTCTTCACTCAACTTCCCAATGCTTAACAAGAATTTAAAAATCTGCAGTTTATGAAATAAACGGAACAGTGGTAAAAGCCTGTGGTGTGTGAAAATCTTCAAATGGGCATGGTGACCGTCTACAGGAACAGTCCATATCAACAAAAAACAGACCACACTCCCAAGGCGTCACCAAAGACCACAAGAGGAGCCCTTTACCAGACAACCAGGTATGGTGGCCAAGAAGGGACAAAACGACAGCAGTTACACCCTGACCTTAAATCACCCAGGATGTCCGTCTAGTAGAAAGCTGAAACGGGCACATCTGTCAAAGCAGTGACTCTCTTTTCAGACCTGGTAATTACAGGAAAAACCCTCAAACACTCACAGTTAATTAGAAAGTGGGCATCTTATTTATTTACACTGTTGTTGTCCTTCCTAAATCATGGAGGCGGGTATCTGTCTAAAAGGCAAGATCTCTGCTGCCAGTGTACCACACCCTCAGTCACTGAGTCTCTGCATAAACATTCAGTTGCTGGGCTCACTTGTTTTTATCCGGAGCATATAAACACAAAGGATCTATTTCTGTTCTCGCCCTGCCAACTCCTACATTCAAGAATTCACTGTAATTAAATCCATGTTGCAGCCCACTGATAACTTTTCCGGAAATTCTCATTAAATACAGTTACTGTCTTTATTTACTCCGTTCCATTTGAACTAGGAAGTCGGAATTTCCGAGATCCTGGATGGAATATATGGAATGTTGCATAAAATGGAGACTCTGTGGGAAACACCCTGGGGCTCCCACCTCCAGCACTTTGAAGCTCATGGGAGTTTTACTTACACAAAAATGTTCTGAGAGCAGAAACAAAAATGATTGGCTCAGGGAGACAACCAATCAGATTGTAGAGGAGATGTAAGTAAAACTCCCATTAGCGGGTCTGAATCATGCTTCTGCTGTGTTCTCCCTGTTTCCTATCTAGGTGCTGTAGCTTCCACCCATATCCACAGACATACAGTCAAGACAACCGCCATCTCTAAATTGCCTGCTGGATGTGTAGGTGTAATGACTGGCGTGAGTGTCGCAGAAACCAAAAGGCAGGAGTCTTCAGTGAGGGTAACGAAGGGATTTAATCGAACACAGACAGGCAGGGTACTCACACGTATGAACAAGACTACAAGAATGACAGATCTGGGGAAGACTGACTGAGACATGGACTAAATACAAAAGACAAGCTAGACTTAACAAGCTACAGGTGACTACAATCAGGGCAAAACAGGAGGCAACGAGGTGGGCGTGACACACAATTAGGAGCGTTGGAGGCAGGACGTAACAGTAGGAGTATTACTGCAATACTCAGAGGAGTAATACGGCAATACTCCGAGATAGAAAGTTCAGGTCCAGGAAGTACAAATCCAGGCCAAGGTTTTGTTTCTACCAACCAGTTGAGTGCTCTGTGACTGGGACTCTTTATACTGAACTGGTTGGTTGAAACAAAATCTTAATCTGGATTTGTATTTCCTGAACCTGAACTTTCCACGTCTAGTAATATTTGCCCACCCATCTCCATACTGACATTCTCTGCATCTCTTTCAGTAATATGCATTTCAACAAAAATATTTATTATGGAAATCATAAAATGTCAGTTATAAAATTCTATATTCAAATATCTGATCCACTCCCACAGGTTACACAAGTTGGCAGAAGGAATTATTTTAAAGAATTAAATTAGGAATGGATAAACTGAAGCGGTATTGAAGCGGTAGACAGAGAAATCTGAAACAATTTAACGAGCGATATGCAGGTGATGCGCAGTTCCATGCGTCAACTCAGCCGCATGCACTTTGTGGATGAAACATTGGCGGTGATGTCAAGCTCTGCCAGGTTGTCGTGGAAACGAACATTTTCACAAAGTTGGCTGACGTCAATCAAAGAAAGAAGCAAATGTGTGCTGAGGCTGAAGTAACAACTAGCTTTCAAGCCCGTGATGTGTGTTATGGAAGCAATGCAGTTCAATGTAAGTCCAATCCTGCCGTTACACAGAGAAACTAATGTGCAAACAGTAAGTACTTCCTCGTATCGTTTTGATTTTTCTGAACAGCAGGGTGAAGATTGCGGCAGAACATTTAACTCTCTAATGTTGGATAAAATAGAGAAAATTATTTCCTTTAGATAGTTTTATTCTGCAATAACACAAGAATAATTTTACTGGACACTCTTGGTTCTAGTTAACTTGAACTCCTATCTTCCGACATAATTATTCTTTTCTTTCAACTGTTCAAATAGGCCAGGTACCAAGCATATTACTGAAATTGTACTGTTTTTAACTTTTGTTTTTTGCCTCATATGCAAACGCAATGTGTACTGTGACCTGCAGAGGATGAAGTCTCAGTCTTTTTAGACAGAGCTTAAAGCAAAGAGGCTGTCATAACCTTCTTGTTTCATTCCTGAGGTTTCATTCATGGGGCTGTGTGGAGGCCTTCACAGGGACAGTCAGGCCTTCACAGGGACAGTCAGGCCTTCACAGAGACAGTCAGGCCTTCACAGGGACAGTCAGGCCTTCACAGAGACAGTCAGGCCTTCACAGGGACAGTCAGGCCTTTACAGGGACAGTCAGGCCTTCACAGGGACAGTCAGGCATTCACAGGCATACTCTGATCGCCATCCACAACGATGAATGACCCCAGTGCATTTCCTGTACAATAAGAAACTAAAGGTTCAAAAATGTTTTTAGTGGGAGGAGCAGCTGTATTACACCATGTCAGACTTCCCAAAGATACAAATTATATAATATTCTGAACAATCAGTGGCTGTGATCTATTAGTTCTTTTTTGTCTACCAAGATTTTTTTTTTCCAGAAACAAATAATTGATATTTGTCCTGTCGCATTATTTCCTTTATATGTACTACATTGCTTGCCTGATACTGCTACACCACAGAGGGAAAGGAGATTACAATGCCTCTGTAGCTAGTTAACTCCCCAGTGTAAACCCCGTTAATTCTTACAGTAATTCGATCAGCTCCATCAGGGAGCCCACGACTCTGTTCAAATTTCTGTCGTTTTGCTTACATACATATCTCTCCTTTGCTCAGTCCTCCACAATTAAACACAGACCAGACACAGTGGTTATTTGATGCGTACTTATCACAACGCATTTGCTCTCCGTGGCTTTACACGTGATGACGCAGTACCAAAATACTGGCAACTCCAAGCCGGCTAATTAAACCCTGCTTAAATGAAGTTTTCAATGCTGCATTTTGTGTGTGTGTGTGACTAACAGTTGAAAATTAACTGTAGTTAGTCAGCGTACATCTTACATAAACTAACTACATGTTTCGATGTCGATTGGTCTAGGAAATAACATCCTCATAAAAGTGGAATTTACGTGAAGTCGACCCATTTTAGACTCTTCTGTTCCTGTTTGTTTCCAGATGATGGCTCTGCTGCCCTAGATTGAAGCCAGATAGACGTCTGTATCTAATAGCTATATTATGGAGAGACTGTCCGTCAATTATATATGTATAAATATTCAACAGGAATGGCCACCCTCGTTCATTTCTGTATTCGTGCTACAGGCAGGGGCGTTGGAGGAACTTGGGTACCCTGACAGATTCTAGGGGCTAACCTTTTATAAAAGCTAATGTAAGGGGAGCCCAAGGTGACATTTTGTCAGGAGGTCCAGAATGTCTAGCTACTCCAATGGGTACAGGGATATTTTGGGTTACAGGATTTTTTTGTTGCAATTGAATGAAACAAATAGACAGCAGATCGCTTTCATTTTGCTTAGTTACTGGAAGAACACTGTCCCACAGTTTACTGGGCATGCTCCCCAGTAAATGCAATGTTCGACTTATACAACACCGTCATGTACAACTCCATCATCAAATTACTATTTATGTTCTGCTCCTTGGATGCTTAATATACCCGACGAAGCTTGTATGCTCTGTATGTGTAGCAACAAACACTTGGACCGGTTCCGGGTAACTAATGGCCAGAGACAATAACAAACAATCAGTTTTCATGTGAGTCAGCAGTAAATCTTAATGCTCTTAAATTTACTCCAGTCTATTAGAGACACGACTCTGCTGCCACATGCGTTAGCGACAACACAGTACGTCATACTGCGCAGTAAATAGCGATAACAGCTTTTAAAAACTGTTTACAGGTGTAGGTGGTAAAGACGCCGTAGATCGGGTAAAGGACTCTTACTTTGACCCAGACGGCGATTCGGTGGTAAGGTACACCTTACTCTCCATTTTAATTATACTCAGTAGGTAAATAATGAAATGTCTGCAAACTTGTTTAACTTTAAACGGCGTAGAAAAATTTATATACCCGATATATATGTATGCATATACATATGTAGTGGATAACATGAAGAATGACGTTTTCCACCATATGCCATTTCAGCAGCGATCTATGATATTCTGAGGAATCTGATTTGATTCTCGCTGACTCCGTTTTTGTCAAGTCAGTCAGAGGAAAACCTTCACCGAAAACTCCAGTGTTTTCAGATTTATTTGGTTACTGTGAATTTGCATGAGTTGTGTTTGCATTCCAGTCGCCTTCTTGTTGACAAATTATATGACATTTAATTTTCTTTCTGAATTATTGAAAACGTTAACTGCCTGCCATAGGTTTTGAATGCCATTTACTTGATAATTCTGTAATTGGAAATACTAAAATATCAAACAGAGATGAATATATTTTACTTAAAACGCTTAATAAAATCAATGCCCAAAATAGTTAATTCATTCTCTTGAAATCACCCAGCGTTCTTGACAATGTTCATCCGTTCTCTGTGACCACTACGAGTTTAATGTCCAAAATAAAAACAGTCCCCCTTTAAAAGCCTCTCTTGCTAGAGCCCTGCAGAAATCAACATTTTTCCCTTAGCTGAGCCTGCCAAAATGCAGTTTTGGCATATGGTGCCAGGATGCGCTATTAAAACTAATAATTTCCCCCGTTTTACTCATATATATTTTAGTAAACGGTTATGCGATAAGCAACAAAGTATTTGGTCGATCGACTCAGTGAGTCTGCCTGAGAAGCCCGGGGCGCGTTGATCATCCCTACAGCGCAGAAGGCATATTAAAGCCTGCAGTCGCTAATACTACAGCCTTAAACCGCAGGAAATGTCAAATTGCTGCCATTCATGTTGCCAGATGATATTACGGCTAATTTTATTTCACTGCGATTTTCGAAATCTTATTAAACGGCCTGCTGTAAAGGGGTAGATGACAGGTAAAGACAGTATTAATAAACATGCTGCCTTTAGGGCCTGGTGATGCCTAGACGCTTGGTGATATTTCCCGACTCTACAGAGATATCTAAATTCACACGGCTTGCTTTATTGCGAATGTCTGAATCTTACAGCAGTAACACGTGACATGCCCGAGGCAGTACGTTTAAGACCCTATCATATGTCCAAACACCCCCTGAATGCGATCGGTGCGTTTTTTGTGTTTTTTTACGAAGGCAAGCGCAGGATACCTTACAGTTAACAGAGAAACACCGACGCTCATGCAAACACATCATACGGTCAGTATTCATGCTGCGATTTGCCTCCACTTCTATATTCTATTATAATATTACCACAGTCACACTGATTAACCCGATTATTATTCTAAAACAAGGTAATACATTGTGAGAGCCGAAAGGACACGCAAATGGGGATGAATATTAAGACGATGAAGTTGGAAAGAGCGGAAAGAGAGCAGCCACGAGCGGAAGGCGAGACCCCAGCTGCGATAACGGGGGCGTCCTCACTAAGAGCCACCGCAGCAAAATTCTATGCAACACGGCGGCGTGAGTCAGCTGGCCATTCATCACCCTTAAACAAAATCAATGCCTTTTCTTCAATGCACTAGTTTTGTTAGCTTAGAAACTGTAATACTCGACTTATTGCCCAAGTAATACCCCAACTGACGATTAACTACAGTAGATATGATGTTGGATTATAACATGCACATATACTGTTTTTTTTCGTGGAGTTATCTTTACATAGTAGTAAAATAAATAGCAACAATATTTCTTTCATTTTGAGATGGTCTTAAACAATCTATTGTTTATCATAATATGTGTTTAACATTTTGTGTGTATATGTATGTATTTATGTGTGTGTGTGTGGGAGAAGTGTGTATACATTACATTATGGGGACCAAATGTTCTCACAATGTAATGTATCTGTGTGTGTGTGTGTGTGTGTGTCTGTCTGTATCTGTTGTTTTGATCTAATGGAGACCATTTTTTTCAACCTCCAGCCCCCCCACAAGGGAAACTCAATTTTATAAAAATGTGTGAGTGCAATAAAAACACTATAAGAGCTCACAGGGAGCATACACATGAGTGTTGTAATTTGTTTGGTTACTTATGGTTAAGGTTAGGGCTGGGTAGGGGTTAAGGGTGTCGTTGCTGGGGTTAGGGTTTTACCCATATGAATTAATTGACAGTCCCCACAAGCATATGAATACAAATGTGTGTGTATGTGTGCATGTGTCTGTATGTGTGTGTGTGTGTGTGCGTCTGTTGGTGTGTGTATATCTGTGTGTGTGTCTACGTGTGTGCCTTTCTTTCTGTATCTGTGTGTCAGTGTGTGCGTGTGTCTGTGTGCATGTTTGTGTATATCTGTGTGTATCTGTCTGCCGGTGTGTGTGTGTCTGTGTCTGTCTGTGTCTTTGTGTGTGTGTCTGTGTGTGTATCTGTCTGTCTCTGTGTGTCTGTCTGTGCATGTGTATGTGTTTGTGTCTATGTGTGTGTATATCTGTGTGTGTGTGTGTGTGTGCGTGTGCATACTCCCCTTTCGCTTATTATGCTGCCCCTGTACAGGATAAGCCACTGGAAAATGGATGGATGGATTAGCAATAAAAAGTAATCAATATTAATATAAGACTAACCATCATGTCCTAACCCTCAGCGCAGTTCCGCCATGGGGACGCTTCTCCTGAAAGCCCCGGCCTGTCACTCGAGGGCTCCCAGCGGCACAGTGAATCGACTCCGCTTCACTACAAAGTGGGAGGGAATTGGCCTGCATCCATTCCCCGGCTGCCTGCAGCACACAGCTTCATTGAGCCGCCCGGGTGCCTGTAAGCCAGCGCCTCCTGCTGGTCAGGGCCACCGCGCTCCCGCTGCTGCGGACTCCAAGTCGCACAGGGTGCCCGCTGACCGGCACCGCCGCAGGAGGACAGGCCGGACAAGGACTCCGGCCAGAGGAGCTCCACACAGCTCCCTTCTGCTCCTCACACATGCTGAGATAGGAGAGGAGCAACAGCAGGAGCTACAGTAGAGTAAAAGACGGGATTCCGTACATCAAACTTCTGTGATTGCTGATCCGTTACAGAGTCTCAGGGACTCTGGAGCCGACCAGGAAAACTACTGGGTATAAAGAATGGGACACCTTGGAGGACATGCCTGTCCTTCACAGGGTGCAGGTGCACACACACACACACACACACACTCATACACACACACAAACAAACATACAGAGTTTATATATTCCTAGCATTCTGGAGCATAACTCTAACCCCTACTATCATATCTCTAAACCAGGGGTCACCAGCCTTTTTGAAACTGAAAGCTACTTCACAGGTATTGAGCCATACGAAGGGCTACCAGTTTGAAACGCCCTCCTAAACTTATCTAAACTTCTTGTATAACATGTTTTAAATGCTTTTTTTACTTTTAGATATTGTCATTTTCAAATTTATATAAATGCAAATGTGAAGAATAGCAACAACATACAATTCATTAATTGTAGACGCTGCTCACTGGTGAGTTGTGCTATTTTTAGAACAGGCTCCTGGGTGACTCATGTGGTCCTTGGGGGACTCTGGCACCACCACAAGACTTTTGTATTTGGCTATTGTAGTGTTTTTCATTGCAGTCACAGATTTTTATAAAACTGATGTTATCCTTGTGGGGACTGAAAAAAAATGTCCCCACAAAGTAAGGTTTTATGTTTGTATGTGTATTTTGTGAGGAAATCTGGTCCCCACAATGTAATAATTACAAAACACCCCCCCCCCCCACACACACACACACAATGCATCTATTGATGTCTTTCCACAGTGGGAGAAAATGGTTTATGGGAGTTTTACTCATAAAAAAATATTTTAGGGGCAGAATGAAAAATGATTGGTTCAGAGAGATAACCAACCAGATTGTAGAGGAGCTGGGTCAAAGCAGCTAGAAGAGGCGGGACTAACCAATCAAATGGAGTTACTAGAAAAATCCTGCACAAACCTGAATAGAACATACAAACTAGAGAACTGAGGGTATGACCCTAAATCCCACTAAGCCATCCAAAAAAGGACAAGCAAACAAGATATAAATAACAGCGACCCATCCTAGCGCTAACCGCCTATCCCGGTCAGGGTCACAGACAGGTTGATGCACATTCCAGGCAGAAGAGGCTGAAGACCAGCTTGCACAGGACAGCAGCAGAGCACAGAGCACAGAGCACACGCATGGAGACATTCACACAAATGGAGCGGCGTCACTTGTATGAAATGAAAACGGTTTATACCTTTGCCACGCAAATACATTCAAGTCATGACATGACAGGGAGGTTGTGGAAAGGGCAGAACATAAGAAAGGACAGCTATTCGAGGGATTAGGTGAGTGGTATTCATGTGTTTTACACTCACCTTGGTGTTATATAATAAGGACAGGTATATAATGTGTTCAAAAGATTTGTAGTATAAGGTTGCAATTTTGAAACAGATCTGTTGCCACCTCACACCACCCACACAGTTCTCTCTTCTTTTCTTTCACTTGACCCCCCCGCCCCTCACCAGGGGGCCGTGCCCCACGTTTTGAGTAATGATCCAGCAGCATCAATGATGTCAAATGGGACTGAAGACCCAAATCCTTATGTAGCTCTATTGCGAATGGATTTCGATGGACAGCGTGACTAGCCCTGGTCATTTAAATTTATCAAACGGTGGGAGAATTTTTACAACCTTTACGTCAGTGTTTCCCAATCTGATCCTCAGGGGTCCACAATTTTGCTCCCTACCAATTAGTCCACATTTTTAGGAGCTGGGAGGAAGCAAAAACGTGGACCGTGTGTAGGTGCCCAAGGAAACACGGCTTTATGTGACTTGTTTTTCATGAAAACAGCACGACACGAACGTGCCCAGGAAATTAGACGGGAACATGAAAATACTTCTCAGTCTGAACACCATGCTCACCAGTCAATCTCATAAAGTCTGGCCTTCCAGAGTATTCTGCAGCAATCAGCATTCCCAACTTCCCCCTGATTCTCGACGCTGCTGGCCCTGTAACTGTGGCGAGTAACATGGCATTTAAGCTGCCCTTCATCTCACATGGCTGTCGTGGATTTTTCACACTCAACCAGCCGAAGTAACCCATGGCAGGCCCGACGCGCTGTGGATACAAACACCAGACATTTCCTTATTATCTCCAGAAAACCCAGCCTAAACTTTTCAGGATCAAATAGTCAGAAGCATTTTTTATTTATGTGGCAGATGTTTGTGTCCTATGTGTCCAGGAAATTAATGAAAACAAATACTAAACAATAAACACACAATGAACTAAAACATTCATAGAAAGAGACTGTGAAGTCTTCTCTATGGGATGCGGAACCCTGTTAATATTCTTGTAATCTTCATAAGATCTCCAGATCTTGACAATAACACTGCCAAAGCCTTGTGTCTCCGCAAACACATGGAGACTCAGTGCGGATTAGTTCCTTGGGTTCACTCACCAATGTCTAGGAATAGGTATGTGTTGATAGATATGTATTTATCAAAAAAAGACCCCCAGTCCAGTCTCAAGTCATAACAGCCCAGTTGAGTGACATGTGGCTCAGTACTGTGTCT
>JAABNY020000112.1:1223554-1240960 GCA_015164015.2 Brevimyrus niger | reverse complement strand
GGGGGGGGGGGGGGGGGGTCGAAAGGGGGGGGGGGGGGGGGGGGGGGGGGGGGGGGGGGGTGTTTTCATGTGCTGGGGGAGGGGGGGGGGGGGGTGACGACGCACATGTCAGCCCGGGGGTGTCCGCGAGTCCCTCTGTGTCTGTGTGGTTCTACTCCAAAGGTCACGTACTGTGTGTGTCACTGTCTGCCCGCCTCCTCGAGTGAATCTCAAATACCGTATGTGGGTGGGCTGCCTTTTAATGGGGGGCACTGGATGGGCACCTGGGAGGGGACTAGGGGTTCCGAGGCAGAAAAGAGAACGACAAAAACTCATTAAAGGGAACCTTCAAATGCATGCCGAGAATGGAAACACGAGAATGGGGGGGGGTTTGGGACAGGAAGAGGAGGCACCTCCTTCAAGACAAAGAATCACACCTCCCGAGTGATGAGTGTGACCTCAGCAGACCACAGAACGCATCAGTGCACCATCTTGCCGGTCATTGAGTTGCTATGTGTTCTCAGTTGGAATTGTGTTCATAGTCTTGGGTGTGTGTTCATTGACCTTGAATGTGTCATCAGTCCTGCCCTTCTATCTTCCCCGTTTCTGGATTATGGGATGTCTGAATTGCTATGTGACCAGTGCAACACCACATAAACACTGACAAATATGACAGCACAGTAAAGAAATGTTGATATTTCATTGAATATTAAATCTTCAACGACGGAATTCAGGAATTAAAGAAACAGGCAAATGCAACCATATGGAGCAGTAATTCCACAGGTTAACGACTGTTTGTCGCATTAACGTCTTGGCTGTGAACTGCTCTGATCTCAATTCACTCCTATTTATGCAAATCCCCACGGTGTCACATGCAACACGCAGCAGCATACATACAATGTCAGTCAAAAATCTGGACACATCTACCGTAAAGCATGTATTTTCCCAAAACCAGTTGAGTTGGATTGAAGAGTAAGAGCAAGGCAGCCAACTTGTGTCTGGACCTTGTGGAAACTCCTTCAGTACTGTAAGAGAAGCATTCCAGGTGTATCCAGACTTCTGACTTGTACTATATCGGCGCCTGATTTTTCACCTCAGAGTTAGGGCTGCAATGGGAATTCGCTTGGAATTATGTTCTCAGTAACCATACACCCTTGCAGAGGTGCCCAATTAAGGTCAAAATCCTGACCATTTGGCTTCAGAAGTGATGCAAATAGTTGGACACAGTGGTGAAAAGTAGTGATGAGCAGAAACAGGCGGAGGGAAAGGTAAAAGACGAAGGAGGGAAGGAACCGTCAGGCACTCTGCTGTGCAAAACAGCAATAATAATCCCAATTAAAATAATTACAGCATTTTGGCATGGAAAGCATAATTAAGGAGAAACAAGCCATTAAGTATTTATGTCTAAATATAACTTATTTAACATTTACATGAATCAAATATAAAGCATCATGTTTACAGGGAATCATTACTGTGCTGTACTAAACTGGCCAGTTCAAACTGCCCAGGGGTCTTATTTAACAAACCACCAATCTAAAGGGCAGAAGAGAGCAAGATGATCCAGAATTACGGAAGAATTCCGGAACAGCACCGGGGTAATGCAGGACTGTGGTCAAAAAACACGGTTACATGCGATTCACGGTTACAAAAGGCCCTTATGCTATTTTGTGATCCGTTGCCATGGAGTTTCTTTACGGTGTCCATGGCGAAGACGGCCGTCAAACAGAATGCCGCAGGAAAGCCCATGTGTCGGGCAGAAAGGAAGAGAGCGGTCCGACATAAAACCAGAACTTTTGAGAGATCAAATGGCATGAGAGACATTTATCATTTATTGACAGAAGGATTTCCAAATTCACCTGTCCTATATGAAAATACAAGCAAATTTGCAGAGGCCCACAATAAGCTTGGGTATACCTCAGAGCTGTAAAGCTTCTAATAGTGGGGACCGCCAAAATGAACACTAAAATATCCTACAGTGATGAACAGGTGCCCCTCCCAACCTGCAGGATGAACATCAGAAATCTGGGGCCACTTCTCAAGGAGCCATCCACCTCCTCTGTCCCACCCAGAATTCATCATTAGGGCTCATGAAGAGCTGGCTAAATGTCACGAGGTACAAACAGCTGGTCACTTTTTAGAAGTAGCACGGCAGGTGTATGTCACATGGGGGGAGGAGCTTGGACATCATGTGACCGGCCCGAGTCATGTGATGACTGCCAGATTGCAGAAATACTGCACAGACTTGGGTTTCATTTCACAGTCCCAAGAACACACCCAACTATCCCCCCGAGTCCCCACACCATTTTATTCTCCTGTTGTTCTCCTTTTCACAAAAATTAAACTGCTCTCTTATTTCCATTGCTCTCCATAAATCTTCACCAAAGCACAGCCTCTCTCCCAAACAAGGGAAAATAAAATCTGGCATAAATTCATGCCACATTAGATGTCACAACATGTGAAATTTAATTTAATTTAGAAGCATCACAAATACCCAAAGGAGGATCACTCACTAATACCAAGGGAAATGCTGCTCTGTGTATATATCTCAGGGGGCATTCAGCCCAGTGTGTGAAACAGCAGTCAGGATACAATCGAATGCTTATAATAAGCCACACTGCAGTTACATTACTGATTCAGCATCAGCCCCCAGCCTGGCCCTTTCACCTCTTCTCCCATGTAGAGTCCTCTTATCTGTGAGTCTTTTCACAGCGGTGACACTGCCTTGTGTGATCTGTACAGTAACTTCAAAGGAAGGGCGCAGAACAAAGGAATCCACCGAAATAGCATTATCTGAAGGCAAGGCAGTCCTTGTTGCAGCTCTGTTGCCCCTGGTCTGTATTTCAGCTGATGCATTAATACCATAAGCAATCCCCCAGAAGGGAAGCCTTACGCCACATTTCCGGCTTTGGCTGAATAAGTGCCGTCTCCTCTTAATACATGTCAGTTTGCCCCCATATAACATACAGACGCTGCTCACTTTACGATGATTTAACTTACGATATTTCAACATTACAATTATTTGATAGTGACGCGCATGCAGTACTAAACTTTGAATTCCAATCTGTTCTTGGGTTAGCAATATGCAGTATGGTACATTCTACTGACACTATTCTACGTAACCAAATAAACGTGTATTAAAGTGATTTACTTTTCAATTACTGATATTTAGTCAGTTATAGTAATTATTTATTTACATATGCAGTCACAGTAGTTATTTATTTAGTTATCATATCATATTCACATTCAACTTCGGATAGTTTCCACTTACGATGGATTCATCAGAACGTAACTCCATCATAAGTCAGGGAGCACCTGCATCTCTAAAGGCTGCACAGTGTGGTATCATAAGCAGAAACAAATCATTGTAGTCCATAGTTTAAACCCAGAAGTGTTCACTTATCCTGTGGTAGAGGAGACAAGACCTTTGGGGGCTGTGGAGAGTGCGATTAATGTAGATCTGCTACTAAAGATCTAGATCAGCTTACTGATCAGGATGAGCATATTTGAAGCAGCTGACAGAGGAGGATGTCTTAGTGAAGGTAAACAGGAATAACTGGGGTCCCTCATCAATACCTGTGAGATGTCTGGATGGGTATAAACTCTACGCTCCTCTGAGGAGCAGTCTTAATGAGCCATGGTACATGTATAACAGCATCTCCCTGACTCCAGTCCCTCCACCTCTGCGTGCTGTGCCATCTGGTCACCGTTTGTATCCCGGCAACAGCAGCCGAACCAATGTCAGCACATGCCTACAGACGGCCAAACAGAGCAGCTAACCAATGAGCGGGGAGAGAGTGGATGAGGACCCAGTGGCTGTCCCCATCTTGGAACTGCAGGCCAGCTCCCAGGCTGACTCTCGGGGTGTTTAGATACCTCCTGGGTACGGGAGAAGATTGAGCAGCTTATCGATCCTGCATCTGTGAGTGCACTGAGCACCACACCAATAATCACAGTGACATCCCCTCAAGATGTCTGTCGGATTGACGCGTCGGCCAAGCCGGGCCTGCCTGGCAGAGATTCACCCCAAGTGAGATTTTGACACTTTTCATTTTCAAAATCCACCATAAAATAAAATCGCTACGAGATACAGACGGGCCTCGTGTTCAGAGAGTGGTGAGATGACCGCAGCACACGGCCGCCCCTGAGCAGTGGACGGGATGCTGCCTGCCTACCGGGCTCTGTGCAGTTTTTGGAGTGCTCTTGCTCCTCTGTGACGTTGCTGTCCAGCTCCTGCAGTAGCCTCCGCCTCCCCCATAGGTGGCGCTCTTCAGCGGCGTGACCAGACATGAGGAAACCTGTGGGACAGACAGCCACACTCGTTAAAGGACGCAACATCCTCTCTAACAGCGCTTCCATCTGCTTCTGTGTGATGATGCCTCTTCTGCTAAACTGATACATACAACCTCATCACCCGGAACTACTTTCAGCCCAGCTGAAGTAAAACTGAGAGAGTCATTAGCTAGACAGGCACCTCACACTGTCATCGCTCATCTTTCCTGCAAGATTCCAAAATGCACAAACTTGTGATGAATCCATTATGGACCAAGACGTGTCAGTCAAAGGCCAACATCAGTACACAGTCCAAAAATACTCCTTTCTGGCCTCCTTCAGGTCCAACACACCACAAATACACAATTTTGCACAGCCAGGCAACGTGATCCTACAGGTCACACTAATGGTGAACACTGAGGGAGTGTGACGTTGAGGTTGTGTGTTCCCTCCCTGATCCCGGTTATTCAGACAGCTCTCTGGACCGTCTCCTCCACCTCACTGGAATCGTATCTAGTCTATGAAAGCGCTGCAGTCTGGACTCTCTCCTCTACCAGGAATAATCACAGTGAACATGTGCCACAAACAATAAAAGCAAAACACAGAATGTCACAAAACTGACATCTCTATTTCCCTTTCATGTGGTCTGTTCAAGAAGATTTTTTCTCCTCCATATATGGGGGTGGTGAGCAGCTCAGAGGGTTAAGCCTCCGTGCTTGTGAGCTGGACGTCCCCAGTTCAAGCTCCAGCCCTGGAGGAATGATTGCATGCATGTGCATCCGTGAGCAAGGCCTTTGTGGGCAGTGGTGGTTTAATGGTTAGGGAAGTGCACTTGTAATGGAAAGGTTGCTGATTCAAATCCCCAACTAGAAAGACACCTCCACCAAGCACTGCTCCCTAGGTGCTGAATTAGCTGCCCATGCTATGTAAGATATGGGTTAAATGCAGAGGATTGCAGTGTGTCAACAATGACCACTGATTACCTAATTCAAAAATTCCCCACTTTTTCCATTCATAATGCCTACTGTCTGCCCTTTCTTGTGACTAGGCTTCTTATCTGTTTAGAATTTGTCTTCTGATTTAGATTTCAATCTCTTTCATTATTTACTCAACGACTGAATCATTAGCATAGCTATTTGTTTTCTAGATTAGAAACTCCCAAAACCTGGATTAAAAACACAGAAAACTGATGCAATGTGTCCCCTTTCTTTACAAAGCTAAGATCTGTGGAAGTAACTGCAGTGCCACTGAGACTGACATTAAAACACACTGTCCCTTTTGTGCCCATCTACCCACATCATGTGTCTGCATGAGGGACAGTGTCCTCTGGTTCTTGGCTACAGCTCTCTTTTTGTCTGAATGTGTTTCTGAACCTCAAAGGCCAGGACAATAACACTGAGAACTCACAAAGTGCTGAGCCTAAACTGTCTTTGCTAAACAAATATCAATGAAAAATCACAACAATTAAACACAAGACGTATAAACAGAAGACAGAAGCCGGTGGGGGGGAAAAAGGTCTGTACAGGACACTTAATTTCTCAATTGGAGACAGACGCATCAAAATCCGTTTGTTCAGGAGTGTCTACAGTCTGAAGGCTTCCACAAATAAAGCCGCGTACAGAACACTTAACGAGCCGGTAACTGGGTGGCTTCAAATGTGTCTGAAATTCCGTTCTCGGCTGTGACAAAGCGTTGTCACGCAAAGCAATTTCGGCACACAATTAAAATTCCCATAAACGGGCAGTAGAATATTATTGGGTTTTTTTCATCCAGAACTGCAGCGATATTTCAGCCTTTCCCTTCTGAAGGGGCATTAGCAATCGTGCAGCATTTCATCCATCTTCGGGCTGCTAATCCGGGGTGGGGTCACAGTGAGCTCGGGGCTAATTCCGGGCAGCAAGGGGCGCGAGGCCGGAGTGCCATCTGAATGGGGTGCCAGCCTATCGCAGGGTACAAACAATGAGAGATGCCGCTAAGCCCGACTGATGGCGGGAGGGAACTGGCACGAGCAAACTCCACACACCCAGAGCGAACGAAGGATTTCAGGCCCCAGTCCTAGAAGCACCAGGCAACAGTCCTACCCAGCGAATCACAGCTCTGCCTTACAGCCTTAAATGTTACATTAACTGACAGCACAAAGTGCTGTTCAGCGAGGCTCTTCTGTTAGACAACGACCGGCTGTAAACACTGTTGTTTCTCTGGGACACGGGGACGCGTTGTTAAGTCACCAAGTCAGAGCGAACATGCTGGGTGTTCCCTGGTTACTATGGAGATGTGGCGCAAGTGCAGAAATTAGGGTTGGCATTCATAGAGAGAAAAACAGACTGTTAATAGCATGTGCACCTTCCTTATTCTTCATTTTTTTTCAGCCGCTAACCTGATGAGGTACTTTCACAGCAAAGTGAGCTGGGTTCTTCAGCATAACCTTAACCTGAGTGCGATGGGAAATCTAGGAAATAGAGGTACTTTACTGTACTTTACGGTACTTTACTGCTGTGACTGTAAACACATCTCTCCTCAGATCACTGAAAAAAACATACGACACTAAACATGCGGCGGTGGGTGATTCAGCAGGGTGCCCCCCCCCGCCAGCGATCGAGCCCCCAAAATGCCCCATGGGTGTCAAATTAAATGCCCAGACCCAGACCTCAATCCTAAAGTATCGATCGCAACTGTATTTCTATGTCTCAAAGGAGAACAAGTTGGGATGTGGGAAAAGAAGCATTCAGATGAACTCGGACTAGTGCAACCGATTAAAAAAAAGCATCACTACATTACACATGTAAGCTTATGCAAAACTGACAAATATTTGTTACGCAATCTGTATATGATACATTGCAGTAGTACTGTTGCGCAATGTTTCGTCTTGGAAATAAAACTTTAAACGGACGAGTAGTTCATGTGGACATTGTGACCTTCTGGTAAAAACCTGTTAAAACGTTGATGACGCTCACAGAGCGAGAATACAGGCAAATCGTTCCGCTGCTTCCCAAACCCTTTTCAAGACCTAGCAATATTCTGATCAGGAGCAGAAACGAAAAAGGAACAACAACAATAATAATAATAAATCTGAGATTTACTCAGAGTTACTGTATATTCAGCTGCTTAGTGCCAAGACATGAGACTCTCTGAAGGAGTATCGGTGCATTGAACGGTTCCTCTGGAGGACAATGCGCCTTTCATGAGCGCCTGACACCGATGCGATCGTGGCAGGCGGGGGGTGTTCGGCGCTCGGAATGCGGCCCCCGCTCCGCTTCGCAGCTTGTAACAGACGGCGAGGTGTCCGACCCGAATCTGCCCGCGGTGGCCGATTTCTCAAGGCGCGATAGAGGGAGCGAGCGTCCCACCTGATCTTCGTCCAACGTGCCAGCCGTATTAAGTAGCCTGACCCCATAATGTCACTGCGTTATATTTAAAGCTCACATCTGTGTTGCGCTTCATAACACATTTGTCTTTGCTGTCAGTACAGGTGTGCGGTAAAGTTAGGCCACGTGAAATTTACCGGCCCACTTGTGTGCATGTCTGGGAGCGAGAGCGGCCTGTCGTTACTAACAGCTACCAGTGTCATCACCAAATGACTAAAATGACTTAATAAAGACGGAATGTGGTTCGCCAACGCAAAATGGTTGCACTGAGAGAACACAGTATTTTTAAGGTAACTTATTCATACTTGGCTTGAGCCAGTAGTGGAAGAAACAGCGTAGTCAGCAAAAGAGAGGAGGGGATATTCCAGGGGGCGCTGAAAGGCAGCCGTGACAATCTCATTCACATGAAGCTGATACTTCAACACAGTAAAAAATGTGATTACAGGTTTGTCGCAATAGCAAAAAAAAAAAAAAGCGTTAAACATGCGCAACTGTAGATGCTGGGTTTGCACATTATCTGACATTTAGCCCTTTAACCCTCACACTTCCCAGCTGTCATTGTGAGTGACGCACTCTTCTGAACATGACGTGGACGACAGCTCACTCACACCAGCCCCTCCAAGTACCCTGGGGGCCCAAGATTCCCTAACCGTGCCGTTTTGGGGTCTCCGGGACAAATGCCGCCTAGAAATCTTTATATTTTAATCAAGAAGCACCTGAGAGGAGAAGGATTGGAAAACGCGGCCACCGTCAATTGGCCTACAGCGCGGCTGTAATGCGTTAGATAGTCACCTGACTTTTACATCCATTTATCCTGCAGTTAAAAGAGCGAAACTGACGAAACGAAAAAAAACATATGCATAGATAAATATGACATCCCGGCTGCGTCTCGCAATCTTGGGTGGAAATGTGTATAAACAAGTCCGCACGTCATAAATAATCTGGCATTTATCAACATTAAAAACCATCCCTGCTTATGAGGTTATGAGTTTTCGGGACCTGAAATTTCCCAAAGAGAAGGCAGGTAAGTAGATCGAAGGAGCATTAATAGAAGCTGCAGCCTCTTCCCTGCCGTCTTCGCTGGGGATCGGCGTGCTATGACACGCTGGCAGGCAGCCCAAGAGCACATGGAAGCCGCGATGCTACGCTGGCGTATGCGGGAATAGCGGGTAATAGCATAGGATATCCCCAGGCGACGCTCAGCAGCTTTCTAATTGCAGCCACATCGGTAGTAATTGAGCGAGCTCAGGCGAAGAGAGATCTGGCTGGGCAGGAGGCGGCTGATGTCATCCTTAGCTGGTCACCCGCCCCCCTCTGTGTTCCTACTACCCAAAGCAGCTCCCAGCTGCCCATCCTCAGGGGAGAGCGTGTCAGTATAGGCAAATCGAACGGGGATTCCAGCAGGATTCCAGTTTGAACATTAATATCAGTGTGGGAAACCTCGAGCGTCATCCCAACTGAGTGTGTCATCAGTCTAATTATCCTGACAAATTAAACTGACAATCTTCTAACTATTGTGAAGGTATTAAAATGAATTTTGAAAAAGGGCTTGGGGAGATTTCATAACATGTTTTTTGTGCAAAGGTCAAGGTGTTTTAAAACAATTTTAAGTCTTCATGGATGCTGTAATGTCATACAACAAAATTCAATCTGCATGTATTGTCTCCTACAATGGTTCTGTATAAGGGGATTTAAACGGCTTCTTTCTCCACAGACTCACTGAGTAAGTGGAAGAAATATACATAAATACCCAGAAAGGGCACGAGGCGTCTCAAAGACATTCCAGCTTCCGTCTCCAGCTCACTAAACACAAGTTTGCCCTGGGTTTTTGGATGTTGGATTACCTTGGCAAATAAAGATGAAGATTGTCTGATCTCCTTGGATATCACAACAAGACCCTCCTGTTTTCAGAAAAATCAACTGCAGTTTGAAGCCTAAATTTGAAACAGTTTTTATATAAATATGAATGTGTATAGCAGATCAATGATCTTAGTGATATGAAGGTACAGTAAAATTGTTTTGCAATAATTTCTCACATTTTTAAAAGACATCTAAATATCTTACTATCCACTTATACCACCAAAGCAATCAATTTCACATGTCAAGAGGCATACTGAACACATAGTGGTATGTTTTTATCCCACAAACACTAATTAGAACCACCTCCTTTAAATAAACCCACAAAACTTAACATTACAGTGCTACAATTAATGCTAAAGTTTCACAAACCACAGTTAGGGTTGCCACAGATACATTTCTGTTATAAAGATACCTGATAGTAGTAAAGACCCAACACAATCTAAAAAAATATGTGTTCATTTTGGGAGTGTTGGGCATTCCAGGTCCAGAAGCTATCAATCCAGAACAAGGTTTTGTTTCCACCAACTAGGTGAGTAAACTGTTACTGTGATTTTATGCTCAATCGATTGGTAGAAACAAAATCCTGGTCTGGATTTATAACTTATGGACCTGAAACGCCCTAGACTGCATTTTGGTCAATTTCACACAAACAGACCAATGCGAACCTGAGAACTGGTTCCGGATCACCACAGGGGGTGTCTTAACCACGGAAAAACATCACTGACAGCCTGCAGCGAAAGCTGTGGAGGTGTCTCACCAGCAAGCTGCGATAAACGCCACATTCACCTACTGCACTAGAGGGCCGCTAGTCCAGGCATCGACGTTAGAGGGTCTGCAGCGACGGGGAACACCGGCAGTTACGAGACCCCATCAATGGGGTGCTTACCACACCCCAGCAGGGTATGTTTACCTCAGTCAGACAAAGACATGCATTATTTCTCAGCATGAGACAGGCAAAAAGCTCTCCATGTGAATTATTCATCCACATTGCAGGTTCTAAGAACCGAAGGCCTCTGTTAGGAACCCTGGATTTTCTTCCGCAGATGTGCGTAGGTCTGGAACCTGTTCCCCTCTCGCTCCATCCAAAGGGGCCTCATCCCATTTTGGCCCCAAAAGTGAGCCATGGGATTTATTTACAGTTTTGCTTTGACCAGCTTTCAAACAGCATGTGGTCTTAAAAATCATGTTTCTGCAAATAATTGCAAATATTTTAAGCATGTGAAGTCAAGCAAGCATGGTACCGCGATAAAAACATTCCAAATCTCCTACAAATACGGAACAAATGCTCATCCTTGGATCCTTAGCGGCAGGAAAAGAATTGAAATCAGTTCTTAATTCATTTTGTACTGCATATACTTTTTCTGTTTAAAAATTTAACTCACTTTCTTTTTTTAGCCATCCCCTAAAATGTGCAAAAAAGGCAGTGGGCAGTTACATAATAGGACTTATCGACTATTCACATTTACATTTTCATGCGGCCGCCCATAACGACCCAGTCATGAGATTTCTCCATAGCTGCTAGAATACAATCCTGGGCCATTTCCAAGGCAGTCACGTGTCTCTGTGTGAAAGACCGATCATTTCATCTGTCGGCTGGTTGACGGGAAATAGAAGCAGGAGTACGGAATGTAAAGGCAGTCTGTACGGTACAGGCTCCCGTTCCTGCAGACACCAGCGTTCATCTGGCCGACTTTGGCTTTCCTGCCATCGGCGGTCTTGCTTTGGAGGAACTGTCGTCCACATTGCGTTTGACATTTGCCAAAAATTAAAGAAGATTCACGGGACATTTACCTTAGATATGACTATCAGAAAAACATGAATAAATCAAACCGTATCTTTTAATTTCTTCTTTAACTTATATTAAAAAGCAGGATTAAAGGAGGACTCAAATAACAAAAGTGATAACATTAATTGACTAATTCACGTTACTTTAACCACAGGATTTCGATTTCACTGGTCTAAGTAAGCCTTTTGAGGATAAGTAGACCCCTGGGGAACCTGTTGGGACTGTTTTCCTAAATAGTCTATATGCGTCTTAGGTCTGTGAAAATATACTCCTAATGAGTTACCGTGGAGAAATGCAACAATAAAGCCAGCAGACTGCAGCCTTCGCTGTTTCGCGACAGACGTCCAACTGGCTTCTGATACAAGTACGGGAACTACACTGCGAGGCGCAATAAAGACGCGCGCTTCCCACTTTAAGAGGACGAGACCGGAGCGCGTACGGGAAATATTAAGCGGGTAACTGAAAGAAACTCGCTTTACATTCTCACGCCATTCGCCATGATTATTTAACGCTTATTTATTATTTAACACGATCGATTACTTAACATTTGCCTCATTTAAGGACGAATGAAATATGAAAATTCTTTCGAAACGTTTATGCACGTAGAAACAAACCAGAAAGAAGATGCCACTTTCAAGTGGGTACGTAGCATTTACCCTGTATCATCGTCAACAGCACCAACCTCTAAGCAAGAGAATACTCTTTTATGGACAAGTGCAATACGTACGGGATTTCCATTTAATTTATTACATGTTCGTGGTGGTTAAGTACAACAGAACAGCCATTTAAGTTCATAAACTGAATTATTTCTGAACCTATTATTTCAACCGGGATACGATTAATTGCTCTTATCAGATCGATGGAGATTGTGGTGAGTAAATCAAATTCGTTCCACAAATCTGTTCCACATCATACGAAATGCGAATAGCCTATATTTCAGCAGGGGTCTGTCGTTTAAAGAAACAAGAAAATCAAATAAAGACATTCCTCTGCGAAGCAGGGATTCGGCACGTATGGACTCTTGACTATAGTTACACATCATAACTATACTGTATCATTAAAAGCACATTTGTTCAGCTCTACTCCCGTAAAGCCAATTACTTTAAAGATTGCGTAATTCCCGGCGTGAAAAGTGTCACATTGCCAGCGCAATATCCACATTAATCTATAGGCTATACAATACAGGTCAGCAGTAACACATCAACAAATGCATGCTTTAATCGACAAGAATAAGCTCTGACCGAAGGCGTAATTTAACGCAATACCCTGCGCAAAAAAAGTGAAAAAGAAAAACAATGAACATGAAAAATCATATTTAACGCGCTGAAGATCCCTGTGTGCGATGTACTGCATGAGAAACTACGGATGGCATTTCTGCAGAAATAAAATATACCATGTATATCTGGGTCCACAAACAGCGCTATTTCCTAACGCACTTTCTAAGCAGTCCCGGGAGCTCACCTGTGTTTTCTGCCAGACAGGACAAACCCGTTACGGCCAGAAGCAACCCCCCCAGAAAGCACATCTGTATGAAAAACAACTCCTTTCGCTTTCTCCTTCTCGTCTTGATCTTGCTCCGGCCGATCATCACACGCAGCGGCCGACTTGGTGCTCGGACAGTCGGCGACATCACACCGGCGACCGCCCCATCCATATAGGTCTTGGGCAAGAATGCAGTCTTTGGGGGGAAATATATGAACGGAAAGAGACAAAACTAGGTAGTGGGAGCGGGTAAACGAGGACTGGGAAAGTTTCAAAACAGAGTCATTTGGAATGCCGTCGACGCGTGAAATAAAGACTCGATTCCCTTCGCTGCCGTAGTCGTTCCCATTAATATCATTTTAACGATAATATCAAGAAGGGACGCTGGGAGCGGAAAGGGAGCGCCATGGATGCGGCAAAGCCTGTGCCAGCCCTCGCTCGACACGGTCTGCCGTGGAGTTGTGGATGCTGATGTGGTACAGAGGGAAAGGAGAGGGGGATGGAGGGTGAGAGAGAGATCAAACTGATGCGGAGCAGCTGTTTGACGGCGGAGAGGTGAGAGAGCGACTCTGAGGTGAAGCGTGGAAATGCGAGCGTATCACCGCCCTCTTCTGGAGACTCTGGTGTGCGACGTGGAGGTGGAATTACCCATTGATTCCTTATTGTCCTGGGGCTTAAGATTTAAATAGTTCACGGAGGTTGTATGCAGCCAAATGATATGACAAATACAAAAAGAATAAAGCGAGATTCGTTCTAATCCATCAGGCACTGCAAACATTATTGCAGCCTGGAATCTCCTTTAATTTATTAGGTCAAGTTCCACCAGCTCAATTAACATACTTGAATGTGAATCAATCCATCCTTCCATCCATCCATTCTCTATATGCGGTCCGCAAAGCATAGTCTACCCTTGGATGTGATACCAGTCCATCACAGGACCTCAAGTAACATTCTGATCAAATATTCCTGACCAATGAGTCAGAGTGACATACATACATATATATATATACACACACACATCCACACACACACATCATCATCATACATACATACACTCCCCACCCCCGTATGGATTATGTCCCTTTTAGTACATTTCCTCATTGTTCCAAAAACAAAACTTTTAACTTAGAAGAAAAGCGTGCAGGTATATCTGCGGGATCCCTGACATATGTTGACAAATTGGACCTAATCTCTGTTTGGTGCATAGCAAAATCGTCTATTTGGAAGGCCAAAATAAAATTAATATATCCATGAATAAACAAATACATTGTCAAATCAGTAGGATTACTGTGAAAAGCCCATCGATCCAAGCATTGTCCTTGACCTGCGAACATGCAGAACTCTCAGCTGCCTCGAACAGCGGGAACGTCATCTCAATGTCTAATGCAGATTATCCCAATCCAGTCCTCGGGGGCCCAAAGCCAGTCTATGTTTTTGCATCCTCTGAGCTCCCTGCCAGACAGTTCACATTTTTGCTGCCTCCCAGCTCCAATGGCTCAAAGACAGGTACTGCAAACCAGTGAGTACTGACCCATGTCAGGCTCTGATTCAAACACAGGTACGGCGTGCCAGTGAGTACCAGCTCACTTCAGGTTCTGGTTCTAACACAGGTACTGTGTGCCAGTGAGTACCGACTCACTTCATGCTCTGACTTAAACACATGACACGGGCAGAAAACTGTAATATGGGTGTGATGTAGAATGTAGTCTAAAATGAAAAGACACTGTACTGCACTCATCTGACCTCATTTCTCTCTGACAGCACACCCATTAGTAGAGATCGTGAGCTTGGGGCATCTTCTCAGCAAATGTTACATTCCTCTGCTTCTCTAAATATGAACTTCTGCCCAGTGCTGCTCACCTGCTAATATGCAGACCACCGTAACGCCAGTCCATGTCAGCCTTGAAATATACGCTTGCATTCGCTTTGCTCTTCACCTTCACTGACATCCACCCCGCAGGCAAACAGCAGATTTGTGCAAATCTGTGTGCTATTCCACAGATTTTGTCACCAAAGTAGCTGCTGATCACATACAGGAGTGTATCCCCATCTTACGGTCTTAAAACAGCCACTGCCTGCATCCATCTTGGGTGACAGTGCCGGAGTTATGGTCACGCCCACAGGAACACGGCGGGAATGGCATGGGCAGGTCCAGTGAAAAATCAGGTGGGTCAGTGCCACAACAATTCACTAAATCATCCTACAGAATCAACTACTTATTTTTCAAATATTTTTTCAAATGACCCGTGGCATTACTCAGACCAAATGCACAAAAACGAAGAAAAATCGAGTGGCTTATCTGATACCTAATGATTATCAGACAATCATTTTATTGTACTGTATCGCACACTGTGAACACTGAATGGGCAGCCAGGACCACCCAGGCCACCCCATGTTGCCACGGCTCATGGTGGTAGGGCTGTATATATTTCAGACAACCTCATATTTCACATGTGCTGGAAGGCCATGTGTTCCGCTCCTAGGCAACAAATCTATGTATCTCTATGTAAATTGTCCTAATATTTTTACCGGTCATGAACTCTGCAAGTGTTCAGATATAGACTACTGTAAAATTGTAGACTACAATTTCTTACCCCAGTCCTCAGGGGCCTCCATGCAGCCCACATTTTTGCTCCCTCCCAGGTTCCAGCACACCTGTACCAGGTATTTGGTGACAGAGATTGTTTGGTTGTTGATCTTTGATTGTTAGGTATGCTGGGAGTTGGGAGGGAGCAAAAACGTGGGCTGGCTGACGGCCCCCAAGGACTGGGTAGAGATAAGCTGTTATAGACCTTGTATCAGATTTGTACACGGGTGAGGAAAAATGGTGCTCTTGCGACGCTTATTAGCATAGCGTTCTCCACCAGTCATGTGATTTGTTTCTGCTCTCCTCATTGGTGTAATCCAGAACACACTGCCTTTTGAAGTGCTGCGATCCAGTTTTGGTTCAGCTTTGTCCAAGAGTGCCTTCCTTGTAGGGGCGGCTCCAGAATGCGACCATCGTTCTCTTTGATCAGTTCAGAGGGCTGTTTGTTTACAGAGTGAGGAAGGTTTTCGCTGCCACAATCCCTGGCATGTCATCCGCCATTAAAATGTTAATAAACAGCTGTGGTATTCCTCGAGCAGCTTCAGGCACGCTTCCAGACACAGCCGTAGGCCTTCTGCTTTTTCACTTTTGCAAAAAAAAAAAAAAAAAAAAACAACCTTCCAAAGAAGACGATCACTTTCAGTGATATCATGGTGGCTACAAGTCATTTTCATTGACAAACAAATTGAAGCCATTTGTTGTAACAATTTACAGAGCATGCTGCCTGGATAATCAATTGTGATTTAAGCAGGAAGCCTCAACGAAACGCTTTAGGGATACACATAACGATGGCACGTCAAAAAGCTGAGAAAGAATGCATTTTGATATCCCTAGCTAAGAAGACCACCATTTACTTTTATCGAGCTACCGTTTTGGTGAGAACGATCCGACGTTTATATCAATCAAACATCAGAAAGTCACCGGGGACACGTACGCCTGCGAGAAGCTGGCCGGTTCTCTCTTTATCGGAGACCCGCAGTCGGTGGCGTCTCGTGGGTTTCCCCGCTGCTCGCTGACGACATCGCGTTTTCATATCGCCCGGCTGACAGGCAGCGCTGATTGCCAGCCCTAAGTGTTCTTATAAATAGCCCTGGAAATTTTCCAGCAAGAATGGAAAAAGCGGCTCTGCTCTAGGCAACGCGCCCGCAGTTAGCCTTTAACTCTTTCAGGCGATTCCTTACAGAGAGGAGGGGAGCCGGCAAGCTTTTGCCTTTACACTGTAACCTGACTGAGTATGGATCTGACATACAGGACTGTGCAAGTTTTAGGGAGTGAAAGCAAAAATTTTAAGCTATTCATCTAGGTAGCAAGTATATATTTGCTCAAAACAAACACCATGTTTAACAATATAGCATAGGCAAATAAAGAGTAACACAATAAAAGCTGACAATGTATTTCTTTCAATTCCCCCAAAGGTCACTGATACCTTGCTAGATGACTAGATGAACATCGCTTCAGCTCGCAAACCTCTCCTCAGGGGCACCTCAGCCATTCCATGGACTTAAATTTCACCACCAGTTCAATTAATCAATTACCTTAATTAGTTAAATAACTCAATGAGGTATTGATTAGCCTCATAACATAGTATGCTAGAGGTCAAAAGAAAAAAATGGTGTATTAGACGGTTGCTGCAAGTACTGTGGTGATTTCAGAAGAGATTTTGAAAGCTGACACACTTTGAAAAACATTACATCATAGTTTTAAACCAGCATGAAGATAATTTAAAGATCATTTCCTTGACTGCCTAAGACTTTTGCACAGTACAGTATGTTCACACGTTAGGGAAGAATAGTAGGAGAACACTTACATTGTACTACAACAGTACAAGGTAATTTATTGTTAACTGATTACACAACTGCTCCAATCAACAATCAAAATAGGCATAATAACAAAACAACAAGCAGGCCTAATATTGCTCTTCACTTAGTAAAGTTTTGCTTTCAAGAATAAGCATTGTTTTCAGCTAAAAAAATATAAACACCAAATGTATAGTCACAGTCATTAGGTTTACTTTAGTCCCACCCTCCTTACCCCTCGCCCCACCCACCCCACATAATACTAATACACTGCGTTCAGTT
>JAABNY020000112.1:1210004-1223454 GCA_015164015.2 Brevimyrus niger | reverse complement strand
AAAAAAAAAAAACACAAAAGTTATAGTCACAATCATTAGGTTTATTTTACCCCCCCCCCCCCCCCCCCAAATAAATGTACACTAATTAGTTTAAATAATGTGGGGTGTTTGCATCAGACCACCATAATAAAGGCGTAGCACCTTCCTTTCATCAATCTCTCCCAAAGCTCCTGAATCACAGTATAGTGCAGTTTGCTGCCTGGTGGTTCTCAGAAATAATAAAATATAATAAATACATAGGATAAAAGTATCCCCTTGTTATCCAGACTCCCATCACCTGAATACTCAAAATCGTGACTTGCAAAGATTACACCCACAATCCGCTGTCTGCAACGCACAATAACGAGAACATTTTGAAATGCCCGACTGCGGTATCATTTGGGTTTGTGAGTCCAGATGACAGAACGCAGAGAGTCTTGCGATCTTATCTCTGCCGTAGATTCGATTCGGAGTCAGCGAAATTATATGCCTTTGTGCCTTTAACATGATTCCATTGTTTATCTGCATATATGGTCATTTTAGTGCGAAAGGGAAACATAATCTGTGTTCAGTAGTGAATAGTAGTGAATAGTATTGTTGTGACACACAAAAACCAACTGGTGAGTCCACTGGGTGCTAAATAAGTTTGCAATTTTTTTAATCCTTTATATCACACATAAATCCTTCTAACAGAGGTGTTTGAGAATCTATTTGTGATATATAGGGAAATTAATTCAGGATTTGGGGTGGACTGGAAATGCATTGTTGTTTTCCCTATTTATAGTAGTGGGATTATAGACTCCGAGTACCCGAAACTTCCTGAAAACAATTTCAAGGACAGATTAGATTCAGATAAAGAAGCACGTCTGTGTTTGATATGCATAGGTTCATGGGACAGTCCAATCGGTCACCTTGGCCTCCTTCGCCCTGGAACGGCACTCGCCATGTCGCCACAGAATGAGATGGATTCTCAGCAGTTTCAAAGGCTCACAAAAGGAAAGAGAGAAGGGGGAAAAAAACAACAAATTAAGTCCAGCTAAATTGTTTTTCCATAGCCAGTGGGCTTGGCAAAGGCAGTGGGCATACACACACACATAAGATGCAAGACAGAGTGGCAGAAAAGACGGACCCAGAGCTTAAGCGAAAATAAACTGGACCCTGGGAACGTCACCCAGCCCAGTCCAGAGAAAAATCTCAGAAAAGTAGACAAAACTCCGTACGGTATTAAAAACACATGTTGGTGTAGTGGTGCTTTTGAATTCTGAAGTCAGGGCCGCTTTAAAGCATCTCTTTACTTCACCTTACCCTGGTCCAAGACTGCAGGCAAACATAGACTGTCTCTAGTGTCTCTTCTGCAATACCTTGAAGGCAGTGAGACAGGGCTGTGATGGTCCTCCTAAAAGTTTGCATGCCAACACAGTTCATTGGCTGCCTCTTGTAATTAACTCACATGGATTGGTGCAATGTTCAAGGCCCGCCCCCTTTTAATGAGCGTCAAAATATTAACTGATCCAATTATTTCACTTATATATTCCCTTCCATCTAATGGTAATTTGAGATAAAGATGGTTGTATCCAAAAGAATTACAGTGTTGTCCAGAAAATGTTACAGTTAATTATCACTCAGGAAACAGATCTTAACTGGAAGCAAGACAGATTTTTATTCGTATTAGTAAAATCTGGGCATTCCCAATTCCTGCTGCTAGGATGGTCCTTGAAGGCCAAACCATTTTCTTCCAGCTGAACTGCAGGGCTTCTCTGATGGATGCTGGGGTGTGTGGGACCCTGCTTTGTGTTCTGGCTGTAGCTGTCCTGTTAAGCTAACATTGGGCAGGGAGGGGCTGGGGCATGTGAGCACAGGCACATTGAAGAGAGGGACTGAACTCACAGGCGAATACCCCCATTCCAGTGTATATTCATTACGGGAATGTATGGAGACAGAGCGAATACCCCCATCCCCTCCCCGACATGCAGCCTCTCATGTCAGCAGTGACTCTGCACCACACGCCTGCATCTTGTTATGTTACAATGTGGCCAGTGGCAGTGGGCACGACCCCCCCTCCCCTACCCAGGAAAGGCAGGAATGCGCCGCCTGTCAGCTGTTCCGGAGCGAGTGGAATTCCGCCCCACTTCACTGTACTTCTCTGCAGGGCACAGATCCCTTAATGAGTACTTTAAGCAAAACATCTATTCATCCATCTGTTCCATTTCAATAATCAATTGTTACCCTCTGGCACATTGCATTCCGGCCCCCAAATCTCTTGCCCAGTCTTCGAACCCCCCCCAGATAAACACACATGCACCGGAATTTGAACTGCGTATCTCTGGCTTGTTGAAGGGAGGCAGAAGCCTTTGAGAAAGTCTTTGCAAACACAGGGAGCGAAACCACATCCAGGGGGCGAGAGACGCTGTGCTCCGGGCTTGTCACTGAACTGATGCACTTGTGCACACTGGGGACCCTTTCCGGTACAGCAGTACTGCTGGTAGGTTGTGTAAAGAGCAGGTTCCCTCTCTCCAGCGTTTGGGGACAAGGCACAGTGACGTCCAGGTCACACGAGAAGGGGAGGAGGGCCACATATGGAAACGGCCTACTTAGCTGCACCTGTGCCTCTGCGGCCCCGCCACTGCTCTCTCACTGCAATGCAGTGGCCCGTGCTGCCCCTGTGCCTCTGCGGCCCTGCCACTGTGCTCTCACTGCAATGCAGTGGCCCTTGCTGCACCTGTGCCTCTGTGGCCCCGCCACTGTTCTCTCACTGCAATGCAGTGGCCCGTGCTGCCCCTGTGCCTCTGCGGCCCCGCCACTGTGCTCTCGCTGCAATGCAGTGGGCCGTGCTGCCCCTGTGCCTCTGCGGCCCCGCCACTGTACTTTCGCTGCAGTGCCGTGGCCTGTGCTGCCCCTGTGCCTCTGCGGCCCCGCCACTGTGCTCTCACTGCAATGCAGTGGCCCGTGCTGCCCCTGTGCCTCTGCGGCCCCGCCACTGTGTTCTTGCTGCAGTGCAGTGGCCCGTGCTGCACCTGTGCCTCTGCGGCCCTGCCACTGTGCTCTCGCTGCAATGCAGTGGCCTGTGTACCCCTTAGTGCATTGCTGTGCTCACCAATGGCACCAATTACGCTCAGCTCTCACGTCAAGCTCGCCGACGTGCGATGTTTGCAGGAGGTTCATGTGGACAGCTGCTCAAGTTCCCAATCGGGTTTCCTGCTCATTGCTTCGCAAAGCCACAACACAGTGAAATCAAAATGTGTGTGTGGAATCACTGCCCCATTGGGGGAACAATAGACAACAGAGAAAAACGTCCTGAAAGCAGCAGGCAACTCTAGCAAAGGCGAACTGGCAGAAGACAAGCGAGGACGAAGGAGCCCATCTGACCCCCATTACTCTGATCTTGAGAGGAGCGGCAATGCCAGCCTTTGTTCCTGCTCTCATTGTGCTTATAGCTACTAGCTATGAATATAACACTCTACACTTCACAGATTTACACTGTGCGGTCAAGCTTCATGAATACATTCAAACGTACAGTAAAGAGTTTTCAGGTCAGTAAAATAGATAAAGAGATGATGTCATAAATATGACACGATTAAGTTGCATAAATCCCACTCACATCACTTTACCGGTATCCATGCAAAGGGCAGCTCGAGAATTACATCATTGGGACAAAAAAAGAGAGCGTGCTAGCTAGAAAGATGGCAGCATGTGAGTATCCCATGAGTACAGTGTGGGTATGATGTGAGTAAAGCAGGGGTGGCCAATGCATTGATATTTTTACTTGTTAGTCCAGTCAAAGAAAGTACAGTGATCAAATGACACCTATTTGTCAGAATGAACTTTGGCACGAGCTAAAAACACAGTTTTATCCTTCCTGGAATGACAATGACCTTCTTATAACAAAGCCCATATTCTTCAGATCTGCGCACATATGTCCCAGTTCTTGGAAAAGCCATCTGGAACTACCTGCTGTGACCTTCTGCACTCACGAGTGCCCCCGTCATGCCCAACTGAGAGTTAAGACGGTGCCCACAACAATAACACGAACTGCAATGCCACACTCACCGTAGGAACAGGACAGACGGCGGACTCCGAGGGGCGGGCTCACAGATCTGAGGAGCGTTCTAGAATTCTGCACACCAGACGTCCTGATCCACACTATTGGTTCTGGGATACTTCAGCTGTGTCGTATTGCTGTGGAAGTCTTGAGGATTGTTCTTTTTGCTTGTTAAAAAAAAGCGCCGCATTCTTTCCTTATGTACAGCAAGGATGGTCACCAAACTACTCACAAGAACTACAAGCACAAGACACATATCCCATCCTATCCACTCCCCTGCCAAATATTTGGAGCCCTCTTTAGATCGACTACCAGCCTGCTCTTCTACTAATGCAGATATTTTCAGGCACCTGTTAAAGAAGCTCATGGGAGTTTTACTTAAGCAAAAATGATCTGAGGACAGAAGAAAAATGGATTGGTTTAGAGAGATAACCAATCAGATTATAGAGGAGGTGGGTCCAAGCAACTGGAGGAGGTCTTGGTTCCACCTCCTCTACAATATGATTGGTTCTCTCTCTATACCAATCAATTTTCCTTCTGCCCTCAGAACATTTTTGTGGTAATAAAACAAGTGTTAAAGAAAGCATGAAAAACTGCAGGAATAGAAACTGGGAGGCTGGTTTTTGGTGCTTTATGTAGTCCTTCAGTCATGTGATTTATGGGGTTCTTTTCTTTGGGCGAACAGCAATTCAGTCATGCGAAGAGCTGTGCTACAAACCACTTAAGTTTGCTGGGCAAATACGTGATTACATATTTCATCCTCTTGTTTTAGCTGTTTACTGCCAAACCTTTACAGGTGAGTGATATTTTCAAGGACTGCTGAGATGTATAATCAATCGTGGTGGACATCTTTTTGAGACAAGCTTACTGTGGACAGTACCAGTCATGTAAGGCAAGGAAGTGAAACATCACTGGATCCAACTCAATCTGCTTTACGAAAAGGATGCAGCTGGAGGTTCTGGATTCATTTCTGGCTTCAGATGCACAATAGATGGCCTGTTAACACTGACGGGCAGGAACCTGGTAGCTCTAAGGCATGTGGCAGGAAGATCTAGATAAACTGAACTGAGGGAGTCCTATATTAAAACCACCCAGCTTACACAATGCGTTACATCACAAGGACACAGTGGAGCCGGGGCTTATGCAGACATCTCCCTCTGACGTACTGTCTTTGCGGGCGCATGGGGAGTGACTTCTAATCCCTACTCATCAGTGGCAAAAGACAGCTGCCCCATTTGCAGAGGTTCCCGCAAACGGGGCATCTCCACCTGAATGGCTAGGATCTCAAGGATTTCCTACCGTACCCTATCAACAGACGGGAGTCTGCCTAAAGAGCTCCGGGGCTGGATTGTGGCACGCAGCGCATTTGGGTTTGTGAGAGGTTTGCTTCCTAACACAAGACGCTAACACATGTAAACGTGCTTCGTCATTGGCCTCAATATTACCTGATATCTAGATATCACTTTCACTAGACACCGAACACAAAATATGTAGAGTATAATGCCTGAATAAAATCAGTTGCTCCTTAAATTTTGATTTAAGTACCACCCCTGGTTTGAATTTAACAACCGAAAGAAAAACATGAGGCCCTTCTCCAGATCTGAAATACGCCCAATCGTTACTAATGCACTTAATGCAAGAAAACCAAACCACACCATGAGCTGCATTTATTAGCCTAAATGAAGCCAACAAAAACACAAAATATACGTTTACAGGACACGGAAAAAGGAAGTGAAAATGTGCAGTAGCTTTAGGGTTGTAGAAGAGAAGCTATTTAGGGGTAAGTATGCTAATGCAACACCAATGGTCTGAAATGAAAGTAGGTTAGTGTTCATTGTTATGCTCCAAAACCAGTAGACACAGTGCAGGGTGAAGGTAGGATGCGTGCTTCTCGGTGGCGTGTGACGTGTGAGCTGGACAGGGTGGCAGGACTCTCCTGGGCAGGCCAGCTTTATACTCGATCTCACTCCCTCAGCTTGCTGTGCTGCTAAGGTCACTGTTACGGCTAAATCGGAGGGGGCCTGTTCGTCTGTCTGCCAGGGGGCCAAGCAACCCAGATTTTGTATCCCCCCCCCTCTCCAACTGCATGTCACTATTAGAAAATACAGTTAAATGAACATGCAAAAAAGGCCTATATCACAAAAGGGATGAAGGGAAAGGGATCCACATTTACTACACCATACACACAGAGGCCACATCACAAAAGGGATGAAGGGAAAGGGATCCACATTTACTACACCATACACACAGAGGCTATATCACAAAGAATTTAAGGGAAAGGGATCCATTCTCAATTGCTCAGGCTCTGAACTTCTAGTGTGAAGTTTACCAGCACATTTCTTCAATTTGCTGTACTTACTCTCCAAAAAGGAATGTGAATAGCGAAGAACAGTATGATGTGTATTTAGTTTGTACATATGTATAGAAAATAAGGGCAACTAATAATACCTGTAGGTCACACAGTAAACTACACACAGGCGACTTTATGTGATAAATAACCGATTCAGAAGCTTTTATTTTTGTGCCGAAAAAAGAATCAGAAGACAGCATTTGATTGGAAACGGAGCAAAGCTGGTCCCAGGTCTTAACACCCTCAAGAGTTACAGTCCTCCAGTGGTCCAGACGGACCTCAGCTTCACGCACAAACACACAGGCTTCACTACACACTGCAGGGCGTCACAACACAAAGAAGCAGCGTGTGTCTGAGCCAGTAGGGACAAGCTCGTACATCGTAGGGAATGCTTACGACAAGACGCCACGCCCCTCCCAGGCAGCGGGGGGTTGGGCGGTTGGGGGGGGATACAGCTTAACCTAGAAACCACTGAGCATGTCTGTGTGCTTCTCGGTCCTGAGCCAGTGTAATGCTTCCTACATTTGGGATTAGGCTCCATCTCGCACACCTGCACACACACACATGCACACACACACACACATCTGCACACACACATGCACACAGAGCAAACAGAATACAGCCCATAGCAACACAATTACATAGTTGCACATCATGAGCACTTCCTATGAAAATAACTCAGTGCTTTTCATTAGAAAACAAAGTCCCTTAGTGAATGTGGAAAATGGGCAGGTGACCTGTCTGTTTAACCGTCTGAACAGAAGCCCGCTTAGCATTGACTGACTGGACTGTTTTGTGCTTTTTGGTGATTAAAATTTTAGATGTTGTAATAAATCATAAATTAAAGATCATTATAAGAATCACTTTTTATAAATATGCAGGTTAGTTGAGAAATGAAATTATAGAAATATAGAAATGAATGTCATACCAAAACACTGTAAAATCATTGATTTGGTCAGTATTGTAACATAAGCAATGATCCTAATAATACATTTTAATGATAGGAACCCTGTGAAGCCAGTCAATACTCCTGCCAGACATTAGTTATATTTCCTAATTATTATCTAGTCTCCCACATCTGGAAGTTCAGTGTCATTCATGGCTGCCAATAGCACAACTGAGACAGAATGTTCTCAGGTCTCAAACTGCCCATTTTGCAAGAGCCAACATAACATTATTTAACAAACAAAAACCAGGACCTAAATAAGGGGCAAAAAATACACAGTTGATCTCTAATAAACTTCCCTTGGTTTGCTTTGGCTGCCATAATTCCATATTTTCAGGTTGATTCTTAATTTAATTTTTGTGGTGTCTGCCTATGTCCCCCTTGACGAGCAAGAGCAAGAGCAGGACAGAACACTGCAGCCTCCTGGCGTGAAGATATCCCCAGAGAGCGATGTTCCGAAGGGATAAATAAATAAATACGTAAAATCAAAGTAAGATGGCCGTCACAGAGGGTGACAGCCCTGCAGGGCATTCTGGGTACTTCAGTAGTGCCAACAAAGCCGTCGTCTGCAAAGAGAGAACAAGAACAGCGCAAAGCCATCATCATCATCGTCACTACGGTTCACGGGAATTCACAGCTAATATTAGTGTGCAAGAACTTTCTGTGATTATGAATGAAACATTTTAATAACACCTAAATTGATCAAGTGTTCCTTTTTACATTATGTCAGCCTCTACCAGGAATTACTTAGACAATACTAGGCTTGGGCAGTATTACAGTATATCATTGTAGCATTTTGGCTATAGCATTACATTTTGTGTGTACTGTGATATTGTGGTTTGCCAAAATGCATTTTGGGGACTCAGTGAATTTTATCAGCAAGGATCTCATCACTGAGACTGCCCTGTTTTGAAAATACAGGCAAACTGGACAGTATGACTGTATGAAAAATGAGATACCACCCAAGCCTAGATAATGCTTATATGATTTTGCTTGGGTGTGTACACACATGAGAAGCTTACACACAGAAATTCTGAGGCCCATCGCATGCACTGATATTTCAGACACATTATACACTCCTGCCTGAGCAGGAGGATTAGAGCAACAGGCGCAAGAAGCCTGAAGCAGGAGATGCAGTTATCAGAGAGAGGAAGAAAGTCAGTCAGTCTGCAGCAGCTGGCTTGCTTTGGCCCCCTCCCTCTCGGAGCGCGGCGTGCATTTCCCGTTTTTTTGTTTCTCAGGCAGTTGTTTATGTCAAAAATAGGACCCAAAAACATAAGCAGACCTCAGTAATCCACATGGATGTGAGTGATTGCGTAAGGACCTGCCTGGTCTTCTGCTCGCGCTTTGAGCAAAGACAGACCCATCCCACCTATCGCCAGCGATGACCTCCCCCTTCTTTTCAAGCGAGCCACATGGTACGGTCAGAAATGAGATGCGCTATGTTGTCTAACTGCGTCGCAGAGTCGAGCCGTGGAGCACGGATGAGCACCTAACATCTGAAACTATTTAAATGCATAAATACGGCTGGACATGTCCTCGCTCAGAAAAGCAACAGATGTCAACCGGCAGAAGCGAGTGTGAAGTCCGGGCATCTGTGATTAAAAATACCCCGCAGTTGGCCGCAAGGGACTGACCAGCAGGGCGGCGACACACGCCCGACACACCCCAACCCACGCTCACCGGGATGGTGCCTACGGTTCCCTCTCCGAGGACACGTCTCCCTCTGCCCCACTGCTAGCACTAGGGTCCACCTTGGGCCGTGCGGCTGCCTTCTCCCTTCCCGACTCGGACGGCGGTTTCGGCCGCGTCTTCTCCTTCCGTTGCTGCTGCTTCTCTTGCTTGGCCAGCTGCCATAATGACACAGGGGGAAAGAAGAAGAAAAAAAAGGGCACATTTTCAGCATTAACTGAGAAAACGGTGAAGGAGGCGGAGAAACAGAGCTGGCTAATGACGACGGGTGTGGAATTACGAGACCAAAACATGAAATAAATCAAGAAAACCAGCCCCCTGCATCCATCCTCGAGCTGTTTACCCAGTACTGGGTCACGGGGGGGGGGTTGGGGGGGGGAGGACCCGTAGTCCGTCCCAGGCAGCCCAAGGCAGGGGAACAATATGAACGGGACACCAGTTCACCAAGACACACACACACACACACACACACACACACACACTCACTGAGAGCCAGTTAAGCAGCCTGCCTGTCTCTGGACTACAGAGGAGACCAGAGGACCCAGATGAACGTGCATGAGACAGTGAGATCGTGCTAAATCCACACAAGCAGAGAAAAGGAGGGAAAACCAGCATGGTGAAGTCTGCCTATCCAGTGCAGACATACTAACAGAAGAACGACTGGCAGGCAGGATGAGATTCCGCTCATCATACACCAGCTACGATCACTGGTCTACTTTTGTTGTCATTATTTTTTAATGTTTGCTTTTTTAAATATAAGCGACGAACATGTGATCTATATACAGGCAAAAAATGAATTATAGCACAGAATGTTCTAGAAACGCTTTCTTCTCTTAGGAGACTGCAGTGAGATATTGATAAATATCTGCTGTCCTCGAGAGGGTAGTGAGGACAAACTGTGCAAAAATTGCTTGTTAGAAGCTGCGCAGATGAGTTAGAAGGCCATCGCGGACTGTAAAAGCTAGACTGAGAAGCCTACGTTGAGTCTGTTGCACAACACTGAGATTTTCAGAAGCGTGCCTCTACAGTTCATCCCTGGAGCAGACAGGAAAGCAATTTCAAACTCGGACAGAACCACGGCCGTTGGGTTACCCTGTGGCGTGCTTACTTGCCCATGCCGACCAGGTCAGACAGTAAGGTTAGGGTTAGGCTCACACGAGCCACCACAATTGCATATGCTGTTGAGAAGCACTTTCTGACGTTGCAGGCCAGGGGAACATTCAAGAGAGCAGAGGGATGGCTGCATCACAAAGACCCCCATGTGTTTGTCACAGTGGAGACTTTGATCATTTGAAATTTCACTGTAATTCAAGCCAGCGGGACGCAAAGCGATGATTTCCTCTCCTTGAAACGAATCTGTCACCAATGAACGTGTAACTGATAACTGACAGTTTTGCATAGAATTATGCTGATAAAGGAGCCCTGGAAACAATGCAGAATACAAGGATGTCGAGTAGAAAATTTGTTAAGACGTATGAATATTATGAATGATTTAATTATCATGAACAGTATTAAAACACCCAAAAACATTTTCACTTTCCCTGTACCGCTTACTTCATGCAAGAGCCATACACCTGTTTTCAGTCTCCGTTGATCCAATCAGGATCCCAGTGATTTGCAGCCTGTCCTTAAGGAAGGAGACCTAGAATATTCTAGGTTTCTCAGACACACTTTCCTCCCCCATATCACCATGTATTTGGACTGTAGGTGCAAATCTGACCCCAAAACCTGACCAATGCGCAGAGACGTTCACGCCCGGTGCACGAAAAGCCTGCACCGACTGCATGGGGTCCTTTAATGAACACCACAGCCAAGGTGACCTGGCCCCTAGACTTCTCCAGTGGTCAAGATCGAGTCCTAGTTTCCAGCCGCCACAGAGGAAAGCATACCGAGCACTCTCTCGACCCGACTCAGATCCTCTGCTAGTGAATAACTGTGAGGAAAGCTGTGGCCAGGTGTGAGGTGGTAAACTGGGCTCGGAGGAAGCTACCAGCTTTCTGTGACCTTTGGAAACCTTCAGCAAAACCTTCAGGACCGTGAGCATGCAGGCAAAACCACAAGAGGACAAGCCTTTGGTGAAGGTTCTAGAACTTTGGTGAATGTCAAGGAAATTTTACGGATTAAGAGGTATATTTAAGACACAACTACCCCTTTCGAAGACTCTGCGTTTCGGGACAAAATAATGAATTTTGATTTGATTTACAAAAATAAAACTAGATGAGAATAACGTTAAATGCAAGAAACCGCTGCAAACTCTAGAAAGTAAATAAAAGTACCTGACAGTAAACAAAGGAATGTACGAAAAGTCCAAGGCCTGCTCTAGTAAGATGGGGATATGCATACAAAGGAATAATGAACTTATGCACGGAATGAGTCCACAATGCAATGGCGCGCGTGTGCGTGTGTATGCATTAGGTTTGGAATTCATCGGGGACTTTTATTTTAAAACATGCAGGAACTTCAAGGTCAGCGGCGGGCTGGCCTACTTAATGTTTTGCATGCACTTGCTCTTTCTGCAAGTTGTCCATTCAAGCAGAGTCACAGTTAGTCCTCTGGAAGTAGGCTGATGTGCAGGCGGGGAGGATGATGGGTAGTGAGAGAGGGGGGCCGGTGGCAGGCCAGCGAGCAGGCAGGCGCGCTGGGACTCGCCCCTCAGGAAGAACAGCAAAGGATTGTACTAAAACCTCATGTCAAAACAGGCCACAGAACATCCACTGAAATCTTCAGTCGATGCCTCCACAACAAGGAAAAAGAAAACCTTATCAATAAGAAAACAGCTGGCGGCTGATTCTGCAGAGAGACTCGTCTCTGCTGTTAAACTCTCCTCCTCACCAAGCTCCCGCGTTCATGGGTCTGAAGCTGCATGACTCAGGTTCTCCAGGTAAATCCAGCGGAGTATCAGCCAAAATGCCAACGGGAAGCGGGCAGAGCAACAGATCAAACGTTTCAAACGGTACAGTAAGTATAACACTAGTCATACTGATGTCAGAAGCTGAGAGACTCAACTGCCTGGATCTCGGGATTAAAGGCCCAGGTCAGGGATCCAGAGACAACGTCAGTCTGCCAGTCTGGGGTTCGAACCAATGACCTTCTGATTATGACACTTAAGACTATTTAGGGTCGAAAAAGTTTTTTGATCAAATAATTCATCCAAACAATGATAACTACAGGTCCATCCACAGGGCCTCCATTTCTGCGCAGCATGATTCTCAGAGAGAGCCAAATCCCAGCATCCCCGGCGGCCGACCAATTGCGTAACTGTGAACGACATCACCGATATTTAGAGCGGCCTCAAAACACGAGCTGGTCTCCATGGAAACGGAGCGGGTGTGTAAGAGAGGACCTCCGACCACCCCGGACTCCTGCCGGGCCGGAGGGGCGGTCGGGCCACGGGCAGCAGGACGGGATCCAGAGTCACAGATTACGTGCCACCTTCGCGAGTCGCCTTGGCCCAAGCTCTGCATTTCCACCTCGAAAACAGCGACATAAAAGAGCAGTGGGTAGGTAAGGCAGCAGCAAAGTGATCAAGGTGGATAGGGGCCAGGATGAGCATTATATTTAGCGACAGCCCAGGGAACTTGGTGGGGATTGTGCTTAAATCCGGCCAGCCACCATAAACCAAGGGAAACCTTCAAAAATACAGAGCGACTTGGAGGCTTAAAGCCAAGAGGTCGATTCAGTTAGGAACAGAGATGTCTCAATCGATAATAAACCGAGGTCTGTCACACAGATGGGATGAGTCTTCAGTGAGCTCAGAAATCCACAGGAAATCCATTTCACGGCCTCAAGACACGCACATGGACACGCCGGCCTCATGGGGAAACCAGGAGACCCGACCGGCATGTAGGAAATTAACTTTGTCTTCAGTGTGTTCGCTTGACACGAGCCATGACAGAGGTATATCTATCTGATAATGTGGGACTGCTTCAGCAGAAGGAGCCAAAGACGATAGCACCACCTGCTGTATAACTGTGGTACCTGCACTTCAAAAACAAAAAACAATACAGTGATACCTTGGTTTGCGAGTATAATTCGTTCCAGAAATGTGCTCGTTATGCAAAGCGAATTGTCCGATTAGAAATAATGGAAACTCAGATGATTCGTTCCACAAGCCAAAAATATTCATAGAAAAACTATTAATACAAAAAATAAAGTAAAAATAAATAAAACAAATTGACCTGCACTTTACCTTTGAAAATAATCGTGGATGCTGTGAGGGAGACGAGAGAGAGGAGAAGAGGAAGATTATTTTGTAGGACAACGTTCACTATAACTAATGGAATCACTGCTCTGTTAGTTCACTGGAATCTTTTTCTTTTTGTGCAACTATAACAAGAAACCTGTCCAATGACAGCTGCTTTTGTCTCCTTTTTGATTTTGCGGAAATGTGGACATTGCATTATCATTAAACAGATTCATCGCTCGCACTGTTACGCCCTTATTC
>JAABNY020000112.1:1186508-1209904 GCA_015164015.2 Brevimyrus niger | reverse complement strand
GTTTATCAAGGTAAAATTTATTACAAATTTTTGCTCGTCTTGCAAAACACTCGCAATTCAAGCTTTTACTGTATTTGTTGTGTAATACACATGAATAACTCACAACTTTAAACCCAAAAACTAGTTTTCCCTAAAACAAACGTTCAGTCGCTTGAAACGTCAATATTTCAAGAGTCTGCAAAGTGTGGTAGACAGTTCCACTGCTAAAACCGGCGAAGAATTTCACCCGAGTGATTCTCAAAACCACACCCGTACCTGTTTGGAGTCCATGGGTCCAGTGGGAGACTCCAGCTCGATGGTGACGGGCCCATCGTTCTGGATGTGCACCTGCATGTACGCTCCGAACTGGCCATCTGGCAGAGAAGAGTAAGGCAGAGAGTAAGTCAGACACAGCGATTTGATAGGGCAGGACAAAACTCACAGTCACACTGGAAATACATGCTTCAAGGAAAGGAGACAAAAAGCTCATTCCTTTAACATCAAGTATGAGGAAACTCCCAAACGAACCCCTATGAGGTGAACGACTGACAGCAACTTGATGCAAGTCACCTGTTTAATGCAGCAATAGCTGCTTTTCAGTCAGTGAAATGCAAATTCTCAACAAACTCACATTTTCGTGATCTACAGCCTCAGACGCACACGTGTTTTGTTATGTTTTTTCATGAAAAAATTATTAAATTCATCACTGCAGGTTTAACGAGCTGAACAAGCTCAGGAATAACACTGCCACTGTGGAGTGTCTTTCTTACAGAAAGAATCAGCAAATTCCCCATTTTTCGGAGAAAGGACCAATATGGACACCCTCCAACCTAAAAAGGTGCCTTCATCCTGATAAACATATTCATCATCATCGTCATCATAACCGTCATTATCATTCCCATCGTCAGACATACGACATTCTCCATCAAATTTGAAAGAGTGTTTGAAAATATGGCTCAATCCCTCAGATTAAAGTGCACCCTCATCACATTTCCAGCGCGGGCCGCCACCTTCCCCATCACGCAGACGGCGTGCCCCGCACGCTCCCTCTCCTGTGAGCTGGCCCACTTTCCGTCTTGGTGCATTCCTTGCAGCCTGACCCATCTCAGCACGCCGGAGGGCCACGCAAACCCGGCACGGCACGCCGAGATCCGAGACAGTAGTCCCTGGGGGGACCCGGGTCAATACCAAGGCTGCAAAAACGGATGCGTAACTGCAACTGCAGAGGGCTGCCTTGCATAAGGGAAGGAAATGCGGGAATGCATCCCCTCAGCGATGAAGCTGTATGGAAAAGTACCTTCAACAAGCATCTGATTAAACGTCTTAATGTCAGTGCGGCACCTGCAGGGTTGTGGCTCAGCGGGCAATAATGTTCCCCTGACATAAGGAGGCGGCTCTGTGAGTCGAGCCTTTCTTGGCAGACAGGGATATAAACATTTCTCAGCCTGGGGGAACAATTCTCCAGTCATTAGCTCACAAGATGTTATGTAGGGTGTGCTCAGGATCCAGAATCTTTGAATAAATGCTGCATAAAACCACTGCTATGGACCCGCCATGACCTCGAAGAATATTGGTGACGTGTGGCTCAGCGGGGTATGCTGCCCGTAAACGGTAGGTCATTGGTTCAAATCCCAGGGTCAGCAGGTCGGTGGATTGATTTCACAGTTGGGCTCCTGAGCAAGACAACCTCCAGTTGCCTTGCATAAAAGTGTCATGCTAAATAAATAAAAGCCTCATTAGCTAATGGAATTAAAATATATATATAACCATTTCTTGTTTAGAGACCGAGTTTTGTTCCAACAACCAGAGGTACATTTCTCAAAAGCTCCCATAGTTGGAACTGTTTGGTTAAAATTTTGACCTCAACGTTTGTGCCAACTATGCTTTTCGGAAACATGCACCTCATTACGCAAATTACATTATAAAGATGTCCAGACCGAGGAAGCCGTCGCCATAGCAGCATCCTTCACTGACAGGCTGCTGATTGACCTACCAGGCTGCATCTCTGCCTCACCGGCGCACTGCCTGAGCTCCACGCACATGTTTTCAGATATGAGCACAGCCAGGTGACTGATGGCGGCGCCTGTGCGACAGATTCACAACCTGACCTTCTGCCCCCTCTGCAGGACCGCCATGCCCTCCTGTCAGAATAACCCTCCGGACCCTCCGCAGCCAATCATCGCCGCGGCTGGCGACTTAATTACACCGGCCGGCCCCTGCTGAATCCCCCCTCACCCGTGACGGTTCTTAATCAGGTTCCCGACAAACTCATCTCACGCTAAGCTAGGGGACCTCACGAGGAAGGAAGCGTCTTCCTATAATTGTCCCCGTCACGAGCGGACGAGCTACACTTCATCCCGGGGAGACGTTCCAATTACTGAGGTGAAAGTGCACAACGTGCCGGAATCGAAGCGCGTGGAGCGAACACGCAAGTACGCGGCGGGCAGGAGCAGGGCGCTCAGGGCAGCGCGTAGCAGCAGGGCGACAGAAGACGGCGGTCGTGCCTTTGATGAGCTCCGGCCGGTAAGCACTCCTCATCTGCTCCAGCATGCCGGCGTAGAACGGCTGTGCCGATTCAGCCGGCATGGCCGAATGGAAGTCCGGCTTGTTGCCCTTTAGGTAGCACTGGAGTGTGAACTGACTGATGCACAGCACCTCCAGCTCCCGGTCCATGACGCTGCGACTCCAGGCCCGTCCGTTCTCGTCCTCGAAGAGCCGTATGTTCAGGATTTTCCGCACCCTGAGCGAAGAGGGAGAAGTGAGAGGGGGACGGAGCCAGGGGGACGGAGCCCCGGCGAGGAGATCGGCGGCGGCCGACGGGCCCTCTCCGGCGTTGGGAGGGGAGCCGCGCCGTGCCGCGCGGGGGAATCGACTCACATGTACTCGACGTCCCTCGGCGTGTCCTCCACCGAGATGCCCAGCAGGACGCAGAGGCCGCGGCCGATGGTGCTAACCTGCTCATCTCCAACTGCAATGCAAACAACAAACCAGTAAAACCAGTCGTGGGACTACTTCTTTCAGCACACCTATTCACCAGAAATAAAGACTGATCCTCACCACAACTAAGCAAAAATGTTAACATTATCAATTACTTTGTTTGTTACATCTCTTTGCTTTCTTTCCAGTTCCCATTTATGGTGTGGGCGGGGGGGGGCTTTAGCTAAAACTGTGACAAATGCTTAGCACGCAACAAGCTAAGTTAATCCTACATCATTTTAATGCCCATATAATTTAAACACACAGCTGAATAGTATGTTAATAACATATAACATTATTAAACATATTACTGTAAGGCATTTAACATTTCAAACCTAATTACACAAATATGATCCTGCTCCAGCAAAGGGTAATGGTACACCACCCAGCCCCACCCCTCTAATGGAGTCCCCCCCTCGTCGCCGAGCCTTCCGGCCGTCCAAGTGCGCCCCCTAAAGGTGTATCCGGGCAAAGCACCAAGCCGGTCCGCTCTTAAGCCGAAACACACGCGCTCGGAGACTATGGCGAAGCGCCGCAGCCTGGACAACCAGTAACATGACAAATAACGAGGGATCCAATTATATTTTTTTAGAAGTGAACTAAGCAGCAGACCCATATATGTATGTCATTACTGTACCAACAAAGACACACCCGTACACGATATAGAAAGCCAGCTGATAAGAATGTGAATCGCAGAGTTATATTATACGTACATAAAGAGTTAAAAAGGCGTCATGTTTTGCTTTCAGTTTACCTAGTCTGGCCCGGTATTTACTGACACCGGCCAATAAAGTGAAGCGACACCGCCATATTCGACACTGATATTGCAATGCATGTGAAAATCCACCAGTTTAGACTCTAAACTACGGGAACCGCAGGTTGTAGAGCCGGTATTACGATAAAGCCGGCGAGCACCGGCCCGGCTGCCCATCGTGCAGGTCTAGCAGTCGGATAAGCGCCACACCGCCGGCGCGCAAGCAGCCCCGAGGCTCCCGGCCACGCGCAACGCTAGCGGAGCCGCGCACGTAAAAAGGAGTGAAGTGCATTACCAACCCGTCACACTCGCTTTCCAAACCCTCTGAATGATCGCTTTCATGATTTGGATATCTAACCTTCCTTCTTACCCACACGACAGCAGGCTACAGATTACGTTTCCGCCCAGCACGGCTTTCTTGGCCAAGGCGCTCTGCGGGGAGCTGGAATAGACACTCCCCCGACTCCTGCGCAGGCCCGCGGCGCGCCGCCATGACTGGGGTGCTGTCTGATTACATGCCGCTTGCATACGCGCCACCTATTTACTGCGATATATAATACCGTACGGCAGAGTTGCCAACTTTGCTCAACTGGTTGGAGTAAGTTTGCACACACATTTACATAAATGTAACAGTTATAGTATGTAGGGTTTGCAAGCTACCCCAGCGCTTTTGATGTAGCTCATTTTAGGTTTATAATGGAAAAAATATAGATTTTTTGCGTGAACGTTTGAGTCTGAAAACCAGATGCGTGTTTGGAAACCCTAGCTGATACCGCAGAATATGAATTCACATTAACTTAAAATGTCTGACCATTTAATGAAAGGAAATTTATGTTTTTCTAACTAATCATAGTAAAGAATAAAAACATATCTGATCTCATCCCCGCGACGCTGACAATCAGTAGCAACTGGGTAATAAATCATTGTTAACTCGTGTGTCGTCTTCCTGTATTTTTCTATAATTTCTTCATATTTAGCAAAGAATACATAATTTCCTAGTCACAACAGCGGTTATTGTCCTCTTGGAGACTAGTCTACACCCTCAGCCACCTGTGGTTTAGAGGCACGCTATATATAAAATATAGGTGAGTCTGGACATCATCATGATTCAGGGGTCATGCTGACGCCTCACCCTTCCAGCTCAGGTCAGTTTGGAGCTGTGTAAGCTCCCCATGTCACGTGGTTTTCACCCACGTGCACATACATTTATACTAATTATTCTTTGAATGTATACGTGAGTCGCAAGCTGACTACATTTCCCTCATTCCCTTCTAGTCCGTGACAGATTTAAGATTTAAGCGTTTAACAAAAACAGATTGCTAACTCTTGAGTCGCTAACAACACGCAACTATTTATATAAGTATCTAATAAGAGAACTGTTGCTTTGTGAGAATATGCCACGTACTTATTTGTAATTTGCATATCAATTTATACCAACATATTCATATTATATGAGAAGTTGAGAACATCACCCGTTATTTCTAGGTCACGTTCACATGCGGCATGTATTTTAGTAACTTAGGGAGATTGATTAAAAATAACCAAATCCTCTCCATCCGTGTGCCATTTTGCATTAGATTAAATGTAGCTCTCCATTGTCTTTTCCGTATTAGACGTTGTTAAAATGCATGTAAACGCTTATGAACGGCTTTACAAGAAGTGAATATAAGGCAGTCACAAGGAATGATTCACACGAAGTAGCCTAAAACAAATGTACATTTGAAAGAGGCCACCTAAAATACCTATATTACTATCTATCTAGTGAAGAGAATCAAGCTCATAACAAACGAAATTATATATTGTTTTTACGAGCTTCACTCTTTTACTCAGAATAACATCGGTACCGTGTTAGCACTTTCCTATTACTGTGGCCTCATACCTACAGGAATGTGGGTGTGGCTGCCCCCTTGTATGTGCATATCTTCCATGTGGGTTTCCTCCCAACAGATGTACATTTGCATCCCAATGTGAATTTTCAAAGTTCCCTTAGAATGCATATGTTATTGTCCTGGGATAGATAGATATCCTGTCCAGGGTGTGCCCTGCCTTGTTCCATCTGCTTTCAGTAATACACTCCAAGTTGGCTGCTACCCTGCAATATGACATGTGATTCAGAAGGACAAGACCCTGTATCCATCATTGGGAGGTCATCGCCCTGGAATCCTGTGGTTAACAGAATGATTTCACCATTGGTCAGGCTCCCTAATCCCCAGTTGCTGTAGGAACTGTCTGACCCTGATTTTTGAAAAATGTATGTCACTTTGCATAAAAGTGTCCAATAAATATAATACACACCCTGATAAATGTTTTTTGTAGACCACTTGCATAAAACAAGTCATGCACACAAGTTAAAGTGTAAAGTTTGTCTTTGTATTACAGCAACTTAAGTTGTTTACTTTAACACCTTTATATTCTTAAACTACAGAATATTCTCATAAAAAAACATTACATTTTTGAATATAAGAAAACCCTTTCTGAACTGAAAGAAAAATTAAATTTAGACCTCAAACCCATCTTTGTACATGCCTAACCTCCAGAGTCTGTTGATGTAGACAACCTAAGCTGCAAAGCATAAAAGGTCTCGAAGGTCATACTGCCGTTGCACGGTGGTGGCTGAACCTTCAACACGTACTCTGTGCGTGAAACAGCCTATGGTGCCCCTGTAGGGGATCTGGATGTCTTAAAACTCAAAGACGTGCCAAGTCACTTTTCATTTGTTTGGCTTTCTCGTGCATTTGTTTCACTTCCAACGAAAGATTTAAGAAGACGGATAGCTCTTGTAGAGTAAGGAATAAAATTTTCCCTGTAAACAATAGTGCTTCTAACAACTGGTTCTTTTGATTTCTTGTCCTCTTTAACTGTGTCATATTCTGTTGCATAATCCTTCAGTTCCTCCTCACACGCAGCGAATTCTGAAAATACAACACATATTAACACTTTAGACAATGCATCACAGCATACAAAATAGTACATGAGGATATGTAAATTAACATCAGTGTAGAATCTGGTGTAAGAGAAAGTCAGACGAGCTAAACCGTAACGAAACATTATGAGACAGTACATTACCAAAATTCAATTGTAGCGATAAACTGATAATTACCATTGGTGTTTTGCGGCTCGTCCTTTTTACGTGGCCATACATACATTTGGTAATAAGCGTAAGTGCCAAACATGGTCCAAATGCCCACGGCGTACAACAGCGACACCCGGGCGTTCCACCTCGTCAGATCTTGCGGCTTCATGTTATTTAATGTATCACAGACGCCACTACAGCACCAATATTTGAATCGTCACTTAAATTGAAGCGGTTGAAATCAAGGGCGTGATGACCGACATCATTCCGCTTTATTGATGGACGCTGCCATCTTGAATGTAATGACGATCATTCTCATTGGTCAGTCGGAACAGCTCTGCGGATCACATGGGTTTACGACAGGGCGTGTGACGAAATTGACGTATGGCACAAAATGTTGGCATGAGAGAAATAGCGAGATCCGTCAGTTAATAATAAAAAAATAATAATGACAAAATAATAAACAAAATAACTTACGTGCCAGTCGTCGGAAGTCAGGGAGTACAGGTTATGTACCAAAACACGAAAAATATTATGAAAATAAAACCTGAAGTCACGTTGCATGTATAATCGTGCCCGAAGTTAAGACTACGAACGTTAAGCTATGATCCCTAAAAATGATTCCGTTTCGGTTGTTAAAAACCCCTCCTTGACTGAACTATTCATATCCAGGGCAGCAACTATCCCACGAACGAGACACACCTACTGATAACATTTAAAAATGTTAACTATGCTTTATCTTAAGTAGTGTTACTTGAGGGTATTGCAGCTAAAACGCAATAACTACGGAAACACAAAAACCAGCAACACAGTAGTTCAATGAGTAGCACCAATTCTTCACACCTTCAAGGTGGGGGTCAGCCCAGTTTCAGCTTTTCATGTCGAATCATAAATCCTAAATAGCCCAGAGACATTACCTTCTGGGAGACACAGACTAGAGGCCTCAGTGGCAAGATTACTGCTCTGTGCTGCTGTAACGAAATCACAACCACCTGTCTTGATAGGAATGGCAGCAGTCCTCACCAGTGCTGAAGTGCGCCGACTTGCGAAAACCACCAGCACACACAGTGTCATACAGCGACAGATACAAACAATGAGTACGTGTTTCATATACTCAAGGAAACAGAAACACAAAACAATGAGTATTGGGATTGCAAATCAAGTCTAAGCATTTTGTCATAATTAAAAGTGAACAAAGACACCATCAATTACTATACTTTTTAATCCATAGCATTATTTAAATAGAACATTTATCAAGGCAGGATGAGAGATCATAACTTTTATAGTATTAACACAAACCAAAATATTAAACATACAGTAATTTCAAAGTTTTTTGAAAGACATGACAACACTGGTATTTCTACATTTAAATCATTTCCTTCTCTGCTTTCATAAAATACCATCGAGAAATGACAATATCACAGTTTCCTTCCACATACATTAGTTTTAGCATAACATTAAAATGCCAGGTCAACTGCTCAAATTCTCTTTGAACAAAGTTAGGAAATTAGATATCTAAAGGCTATAGTGGAATGTTAAAAGCATAGTCCTTTAAAAGAATCATTCCCACAAGTTATATTGAGACAACTTGTTTTACAGCAGAGGTCATAGGTCTCGTCAACACTGTAAAGCATTAAGGACTTGAAATGTCAATGAGGCCAAGGGAATGGAAGACGGCTCTTCCTGTTCAGAAATCCCTCCGTTTGGTATCATGCTGCACTAGACACAGCCAGCTTCTTCAGGTGATCCATGAACACTTGAAGGCTGACATCATCCGTGAGAATGGGTGCTCCAGATTCCTGCTAACAAAAACGTCACGTATCAGGTTAGACTACCAGACAAGCAGGGGTGAAAAGCTGACTGGCCCCAGGAATGCACCCTCCTATCACTCACCAATTCAAAACTTAGTTGGCTAATAAGGTTTGCCCCTCTATGAATTATAGCCCCTCCGACCTTAAAAAAATAAAAAAATAAACCAACCAAACATTTGTAAAGCCCAGGAGAACAACACATGATCAACTGACCTGGCCCCAGGCGTAGAGGTTGTTGTGAGTCTGGGATGGGTTGACCTTTGAGAGCAGGAACCGGGCCTGGGATCCACCATGCTCAGTGTCAATGTAACGGGGCATGGGGAAGCGCGACTGCAAGATCTCCTGGGCGTCATCTAGGGGAGCGTGCAGCAGCTGTTTGAAGTTCTCATACTCAGGCATGTCCTGGTACCCAGCTTTGCGCCATTGAGCGATGGTCTGAATGGAAGACATCACGTTATAGGTAAGCGCCCGAAAGACCACAAAGATCCATCACCTCAACACGTCAAGGCAACCGAATAAGGCTGGTGCGTGTCACTGAATAGTACCTCGCCATGGTAGATGACAAGCTGAAAAAAGGTGTCCATCAGCAGAATACGATCTGCCAGGATGCTGCTGCTGTCCAGGAGCACCGGCTAGGACACAAGAAAACAAATATCAAGCCATGTTGCCAGAGTGACATTTGTGGAGCTGGTATCCAACCAGCAATGGAATAATCCAAAGTGAGGCAGAAAGCTCACCTCAGGAGGTCCGTAGAAGGAGTATGAATAGAGGATTGGCTGGATCATGATCAGCGACTGTGTCAGGTCCTGCCTCATGAAGTGGTGCCTGTAGTATGACGACTCGTCGGGGCTGTTGTTGAACACCTGGAGGAACGGTGACCTCCGCAGGTGAAACATGAACTGGAAGACAGAGCAGCAGAGGGGACGCGTCAGATGCTGAATTCATTCATTCTGAAAACACGAATCTTAATGATCTTTTGACACCGAGGCAGCTGGTACCTGTGGGTACAGGGAGAGGGACTCGGATAGCCGGAAGGAGGTGGGGTCATCTTTGTTGAACTGTCCAAATTTCTGGCACTGTTTAAAAAGAAAATTTCAGCATTTAGTATTTGACAGGTGTTTCAGTCCATGGTGATGTGGTGTAAACTCCATTGAAATGGCTGGTCCTAGTGTCAGCTCAGTGGACTTCTTAGCATCAGCTGTGACTGCAGGGTGACCAAGAGTGCTCACCAGCCGAATGAGCTGCCTGTCCAGCCAGCGCAGCACGTCCGGTCCTTCCTCAGACTCCGCACGGAACACGCCCAGCCGGGCCATCAGCACCGCTGATGCCTCCTGGTCAAACGACGCCTCGATGTGCTGAATCTGTGACTGTGCATCTGCCCAGCTGGAAGCACGCAAAAACAGGAGAAATGTCAGTTCAATAGGAGAGGCACCAATTCAGGGTTGCAACGGGGTGGAAAACTCAGAAACTTCCCATTCCATGAAAAGCTCAGCTGGAAACTTTCCATGGTAATTAAATGAGAAATTTCCAAGAATTTTACAGCTAGTTAAATAGGGCACAAAATTGTTTGAAAAGAACTAGAGCTTCCTAAATCCCTGTATAAGCTAACGGAGATGTAGAAACAAAGTCATGGCGTGCGGCTTCTGAGAAACTCACTTCCTGGCGATGGTGGTGACGCGGATCCTCCTCTGCGTGTTGGAGTGCTGGTACTGCGTGACGAACTGAATTGCTCCTCTGCCGCCCTGAGGGATCGGCGCGTTGTGCTGAAACGGGAGAGTATAGAGTGAGGTGCTGCATTCTGATGTGCCTGAATCTAGCCAGTCGGGGTAGATAAGCAGCCGCCACCCCTACCTGATTCACAACCTCAAAGTAGAGAGCCAGTGAGGTGGAGGGGTTCAAACCACAGATCTTCCACTGGCTGGTGCCTCCGATACCCATTTCCTGCAAAATAAGGACCAAGTCACCATCCGGACGCCCACACCAACTACCAGTCCATAGTAGCTGCATTTTGACTGCCTACAGGTCAAGGACAAAAAAGATAATAGAAAACGTACATTCTCCGAGACGCATGGACCCTTGCTGTTCAGCGAGACGCAGGGACCGATGGCTCCGGACACTTTCAGCTCCCTTGAGGTCTGGGAAGAAGAAACGCACAGATAACGTTAAAATGGAAGGAACTGAACCGCGTGGCAGTCCATGGTAAAGGGAACAAGATCACCGGAGACCAACGACTCGAGCTCCCCCTACCTTGACTTCCATGGTGGCTCCGAAGGCCATGCGGAACTCGTTGTTGAAATCTTTACTGAAGACTCGCTGGAAGGTCTGCTTGAAAAGCGAGGTGTTGAAGGAGTCTCCCATCACAATGTGCCCCCTAAGACAGAGGACAGACGGGGCGAGCGTGTCAGACTGTGACATTAAGCCATTTGTCTAAATGAGCCAAAATCAAATGCCAACCCAGATACAAGCATTGGACACCGGGAACTGTGAAACTGCAAAGGGGGGGGGGGGACTCACCCAGTGAGATTGGAACAACACTTCATCTCTAGAAGGCCTGTCTGGTCGAGGGAGCAGGCATAGATATCGATGCAGTGTCCATTCGCGGCCGCACGGTTCGCCAGGGCTTCATAGTACTGTGGATCACAACCAGAGCGTCACACACGAGCATGAAAACGCGAGAAAAAGATGGTTCTCCGTCGAAGAACATGTGCACATCAGATCCAAGAGCACCGCAACAAACCTTGGTGGCCTTCTTCAGGTGGCGGGCGTTGTCCTTTTGGATGTCGTGCCAGGAGCGGATGGGGGTTTTCAGCTCGTCCCCCACCACCATCCCTGGGCCCTGTGTTGGGGGGCCTCCTGTGAAGAGCATCACACGGGCCCCTGTGTTGGGGAACGTGCCCTGGTAATGGGGGGAGCAAGGCTCTGGTCAACAGGTGATTATACAACATATTTCATGGCATAGAATCACATCATCGCATCATGAACTTGTCAAAATATTACAGCAAGAGCCTCATTAGTATACATTAGGGTGTATTAATAACGTCAAGGTAGTGTGATCGTTAATAAACGGGCACAAAACCGACCAACAAATTATAGCGATCACACACATAAACAGCAAGTTTAACCATGGGATCTATTTATCTCAGTGAGTTTACCTCCAGCAGGCCCACGGCAATAGACAGAGCAATGCCTGTGGATCTCAGCGGCCTCTTGCCCTGAGCCACAGGCCAGGGGTCCCTCTGCAGCTCCCCGAGAAGGTCTGTCAGGTTCATGTCCACCTTCTGCACAGGCTGAAGGAATCTGCGCAAGACAAGGTGTAGAGAAACAAACCGATAAACGCCAAGAACGGCACCTAGTGTTTCAGAAAGTGGGAGCACTTGGTCCGAACAGAGCTGCAGGACCGTACATGTAATCCACAAATAATTCAACTGAAGGCAGACGGTTAAAAGCATAAAGCATGGCCCCGCGTCATACCTGCAGCTGGTATGTGCATCTTGAGGTGCCACTGGATGGCCCTGCGGTCCTGCTACTGTTGGTTTGATCAGACCCAGCATTTCCTGCAAAAAAAAAAAAAAAAAAGAAACAGGCATGAAAATTAGCAATGGATAATTGCCTCTGGAAACTATATATTCTGGAAGCAGTAATTGACCTAATTAGCGTAATTTTTAAATTTAACCCAGTTTTACCTCACAACCATAGCACGTTTTATTATAATTAGATCAGATCTAGCTGAATCTAGTCAAAGAGCAGTACCTGCCTCATCTGGATCACACAAATTTATAGTATGAATTTCACCCAAGCCACATCAGTCCATCAAAAAAGGTTTAGGTCCACTTTCCAATTTGTTTTTCAGCCATGCACACTTCCAAAGCAAAATGGCTAACCTGGATTTGCTTGGCGGAAAGGTCCTTAGTGCCCCTGAAGACGTAGCTCTTGGCGATGCCCTCGCAGCTGAGCTCGTGCACCTGCACCATGCGACCAAAGGTGATGAGGCCCACGAGGGCGTTGGGGGGCAGCAGGCTGAGGGACATCTGCAGGGACTCCTTCAGCGCCTGCAGGTCCTCCTCTTCCAGACAGATATCCACGACGTACAGGAAGATCAAGGGTGTCGGAGGCCCTCGCTGCAAGAACCGGAAAAGCATGTAGCATTTATAATCACTTCAAATGAAAGGAACCTTCATGATCAACAGACGATCTACTGCCCTTTACCATGGCTTTAATTAGCAAGTGGAACAATTAATAGTAGGATGACCATCTATGTTACAGGACTACCTTAACGGCATACTCAAAAGGTACATGCTTATTCACCTGTACTATGTACTCAATTGTCGAGAACTGTGGCATCAGTTCCGCAGGCCGATTCACATCCGAGATGCCTGCATATGTGGGTGGAAACTGAAAGATGAAAAAGATGTTGGTAAGAACCTAGTGCATCTTGGGTATTAGTTATAGATCACGAGTTGCAGGAATACTCACCGGGTTTCTCTGGAAGCAGAAGTTGCATGTCCAGATCTTAGCCCTGAAGTCAACTTGACTACAAATGAGAGAACAAGAACTAAAGTCAGGTCCAAAAACAAAAAAAAAAAACAGGACTGTTGGGTAAGAATATCTATTATAGCCAAGCAAAACTGTTCTTATTACAGATAAGCATTATGGAAATTTGGCAAGATGGATGAAGAAATATGCAAGAGTGCAATTCCTACCAGAGGGGGTTGAGGACGGCCCTGCAGGTGGCACGGCCACAAAGGACAGGCTCGTACTGGACAGGAGGCAGGTCCAGGCGCTCCTTCAACGGGGTGAAGAGGCATGACACTGGAACCACCAGCCTGGTGGCCTCCAGTCGACTGGAAGGCCAAAGGTTCCAGCTGAAGCGAACTCCATCCCGGTCCTCGTTCTGCTGGATGAACTCTTGATATGTTGCCATGAAAAGATTCACCGGTCACACCTATGAAAGATAATGGAAAGAAACAGAAGGTTAAACATCACGAGGAAATAAACTCTGGATAAAAACACAACTTATATACCTATCATATTAGTAAAAACAACCAATACCACTTGATTACTGTAGACTTGCTTGGACAACCTGGCGCTCTCAAATAGGTGATGTAGAGGTGAAGGAGAATATTCCACTGTAGCGCATCTGAAGTTTTTAAGTAATATAAGGCTAGGCAGACTACGTCAAATGAACCGGTCCTGCAAGTTTAACGACTATTTTTAGGTGAAGTGCGCAAACACATAGTTACACCCTTGCCACAACTTCAAACGTAGGCAAATATTTGCTAAGTCAAGCAGCCAACCACGGTGATTCACTGTCTTCAGACATGCCATTCATGCGAAATTCACTCTACATCAGTACGGACTGTGCCACTCCTCTGACAGCAAACTCTGCATTTCAGGCACCCCAGTCAGCAAGTCTCAGTCTGCCACCCGAGTCACGTTCTGGAGACGAAGCATAGCTGGATAACTGAAATAATAACGGCCCAATCGGCTAAAGGAAAGGTCATGTTTCCTGAGATCAAATTTCACCGACTGCCAACAGGTAAATACGTATAACACAAGGAAATACGTATAACCCAAAAAAAAAAAATAATAAGTCAATTCCTTATTTCCCAAATCCCTAACAACGTTTATTTACCTATAACCGGTGATCAGGATCTCAATAAATGATTAAATGACAGCGAAAGCAAGAACGAGATACAGTGAAACTGGCAGCTGCAGTTTCACTGTGGGGAAAAAAATCACTTCGCTAAGAAGCATCAGTCACGACTTCACAATCGAATTAGAAACGCGTAACGATGCCTGATTAACATTTAAACTTAGGACACAGCATACACTGTCAGTTAACCAATTATTTTATGAACGCCGACAGAAAGCTTTTCGACTACAGCCAGAGCTTCACCAGGATGTCCAACGGAAAACCATAGCGGCCTACTACTGAGTGTTACGCAAAACCACCTACCTTGTACGCTTCAATGGGATGTAAATAAAAACGAATCAGTAATAAAAGTTCCACGAAGCCCACGAAAGATTGTGTGCTACCAAAAAGAAGACGACAAAAAGTGCTAAAGACGATCCTAGAAGGCAACCCAAGGAAAGCCGACTTTTAGGGACGCGCTGGTTCCTCCGCTCAGCGGCGATGACGTGTGTCGATTCATTTGGCAGTTTTCTATTGGTTGTTGACCGTCCGACGTCACCGGAAGCGAGAGATTGCCAGATTTCCGAAGGGGCGCGTGAGAAGAACGCGAGACGGCAGAAATGCAAGGAATGTTAAAATGAAAGAAAGGAAGAGATGGAAAGCTCAGTCAACGAGGCAATACTGAAGGGGTGACGCGTCACGTCTTCATAGTTTACATTTCAAATTCTTCTTGACGTTGACATTATTGGCAAAATAGTAAACAGTAACATAGAATTCAACGTCAACGGTATATGCGTAGCATTTTAAACTGCTTAATGGCTGTTGTTGACGAGTGCGCGGACTTGCAATTTTGTTGACGATCTACGTTCTCGGAAGATATTTAATGCTATCGATATTTATTATGTGGAATATAATTTGTAACGCATATATTAATGGATATCACCATATAAATTATTACTATAAAATGGCTTCAACTCACACCCACATACAATACCGAGCAGGCTTTTATAGACATTGACTACACACTTAAAAAACGTCAAGTGAAAGTGCTGCGTGTATTGATTTGCACTGATTGGCTATTTAGTGAAGGACCCGCATTGAACGGCCGAGCTGCATTTAAATTTCTTACTTGTGGAATTTCTGTACATCAATATCAACTACATTTCACTTCTGTTGTTCTCCATTCTCAGTGATGCTTCTTCTTTCATTAGTTTTACAAGTAACAGGTCTGACCAAGTGACCACACTCCCCATGCAATATACTTGCTCCTTAGACTTGCAGCTATCATCTTTCACTGGTGTCCAGTGGCTTTATATAGCTAGAACAATAGCTGTGTAATGTCATCAACAGTTAGTGACAGTAATTATTTTTATAAATGTTTAATGAAATTCATTACATTGCATCATCACCACACTGTGGCCCTGCATTATCTAAGAATAGACAACACACTGAATGGAGCATGGAAATATGTTAAAGCCAACCTCCATTCAAGACATATTTTACATACCAGTTTGAAATTGTATTTGACGTAGGTGGGTTTTTGACAAAGTTTGGAATTTGTCATGCCTGTGCCTCAGACTTCGGCTCTTTGTTCCAGCCATCTGACAGTTGTCACTGCATGAGCTGCAGAACCTGTCCAAATTCAGCACTAGTCCCATGGACAGTAGACCTCGTGCACTGCCATTATCTGTCCATGGCTGACAGCTACTGGTGAAGCCAGGAACTGCCGTTTCAGACGGGACTGCCAGACATAAACAACAGCAGCCTAGCAGTGAAGAGGTCACTGGATCGACCAGCAAGCCTTGACTAGCTGCTACCTACACAACAATGGCACGTTCAGCAATGCTGGGCTGTCCTTATTCTCACTAATACTCTTATCTAAGTCCTGTCATATCACAGATGAACCCAGTGCAAATCAGAGGACCCCGGCCCAATCTGTAGCATGTCCAGACTGTGCCAGCACCACCAGGGTGACCCTCTACCCTAACCCCCTTCCCTTTTACCATGTTTTGGTGTCTTAAAACATATTTTGAAACTTTCCAGTGATTGTATGCGTTTATGTTGACATCTTGTCACAGATCAGACACTCTAAAACATTTTTACATTTTACATCAGCTAACAAGATTAAGTCATGGAACACATCATTTTAATGCATGCTTGGGCATGTATAATTTTATGGCGATCAAAAGTCCCCAACTGATATTAATTTGCACAATATTACGTTGACCTGCCCAAAGCCTTCAGAGATCACCATATGTGACAGTAGCAACAAAAAACTCCCCAGAAGGAAGAAACCTTGGGAGGAACCAGACTCAAAGGGTCTGCAAAGAAATTCCAAAAAAATCAGAGTTTATAAAGTAAAATTGTTTATAGTGCCGTTAGAAATAAAGAAGGTCCAGCTGATGTCAGGACAGGCAGATGAGGAAGCTGCTTTCCTCGGCAGGATGGAGGGGTGGTGCAATCCAGCACCAAGCAGAGGAGGATGGCAGATGTGTGGTTAGGCTGGGCGGGCAAGCAGAGACCTGCCAGCCATTAGGGGCTCCAGGATCTTATAAGATAAGGAGGAAACTTTAATGTAATCCCTTCTGGTCTCCATCTGATGACTGTTTTCAATGCCCTAATGAAACAATACAATAATTATGAGCATTTACAGGGTAAACCCCATTTGAATTAGTACTAGCAAGCCTAACCCTAGTTATAACTGTAATAGCAAATCTAATCCAAAACTTAAATAAGAATGTTAAATAAGAACTTAAATTCACCAGGCTTCACTTGTGCCCAGTTCGGCAGGTTCCCATCTTCCCGTTTCCAAATTAAAACTAAATGTTTATTAATGGTAAACAGTGCTGGGCATTTTGGTTCCATAAACTACAAATCCAGACCAGATTTTGTTTCTACCAACCAGTTGAGCATAGAGTCACAGAGTACTATTTGGGGGAAACAAAATCTTGGTCTGGATTTGTACTCTCTGGACCTGAAATGCTCTACACCAGGGGTGTCAACTCCAGTCCTGGAGGACCAGAGCCCTGTGTAGCTTTGTTCTTTCTCTGTTCCACCACAAATAATTCAGCTCAAGAGCTGTGTTGTAATTAGCACAGGGAGATGCAAGGACATGAATCAGGTGTGTTAAATGAGGTAAATCCCAAAAGTGTGTAGGTCTCTGGGCCTCCAGGATTGGAGTTTGACCCCTGTGCTATGCACTGTTGGTAAAGTGTAGTTACAAGATATATATTAATTTTTTAATATTCAAAACAATTATACCGAACAAAATAATAACACACAACATAGTTAATCAATGATAAAACAAAATTAACCATTAACAATGGATTCTCATCAATAAAAGTCAAGGTTCATTTTTCTATTTTACATAAACACTTGCCTGACTTCATTCTTATGGAGCTCTTGATACATAGAGCATCTTGACCTGTTATTTCTTGCATCACAATTTAACTTCAGTATTTTTGTAGGTAGGTTCTAGGTTGGTACAGATAATAGTTATCCATGACCATCGTTTTATGTTAACACAGTATAAGCGCCTGGTTGGAAAGTTAATTACACCGCAAAAAATAATATACGATGTTTAATAGCGGTTGAGGAAAATGTGTCTTGTATTCTGTAGATGGCGCTGGACACCAACCTAACCTAATTTTTATTTCCCAGAACTAACATATTTGGAATGCTCTGTCAAAGGAGAGAGAGAGAGAGAGAGAGAGAGAGAGAGAGAAGAGAGAGAGGGGGAGCTCTGTACCATGTAGCAGTCTACTGGCTACTCGGCTGCCGTCACGCCGTCTCCCTGCCCATGTCATCACAGCCAGGGCTGCACCCACCTCAATGCACCGGCGAAGAGGAGCGGCAGCGCGCGGGGCGGGAGCCATGCACGGCAGCATCCCTCTAACCAGGGACGCGCTCTTCTCTAGGCGGGGCATGCACAAGTCCTCCTGAACGGCGAACTTCCCAAGGACTATTTATAATGTCATCTATAGAGGAGACAGTCTCAGGCAGGAAATCTCATAATTTTCCCTAAATACGCCGTTGCGTTTTGCGTGATATTTTATCTCCGTTGAACAGGAGCAAAGATGGGTTATGGAGAAACCATGCCACACGTATGAATCGCACAGTTTCGTCGTCGTAAACGACTTACGTTGAACAAGAGTAGAGGTTGACAGGCTTCGCTTAAACATCGTTTGCTTTTTTTTTTAAATCGGCATTGCAATTGTGCTGATGGAGAAACCCACACAAGCACAAGCTCCGCCACAGCAAGCGATGTCTAACAGTGCAGAAAGTCCGGCGGAAGACATCTCCAAGCTGTCGGACGATGATCTGCTGAAGTGGAGCAAAGAGGACTTGGTGCGGCGTTTGCGAAGGGCGGAAGCGGAGAAGATGAGCATCATACTGGACCACGGAAACCTGATTCGGGAGGTCAACCGCAGTCTTCAGTTGCACCTTAATGAGATCAGAGGACTGAAGGTGAGCCGTCATACAGAAGCATCATTAGGGGATCCACAAAGTAATACATCGCAATACACTAAAGATAGATTTTTTTTGTTCATCAGCAGGTAATAGGGGAAGAACTACACTTTAAGAATATCTGCGCAAACCTAGTAATGAATTGTAAATGTTCTTAAAATTTCCAAGTAATTTAAGTGAAACGTGTCAATAAGGCAAATATATGGATTTGGTCGAGATTTTACAGATCGCGATGGGTGTTGCGTGGTTGCTTACTTTTGAAGAAGCTGTGATGCCTGTCAAAATGAAAAGGGCACGGAAGCACATATCAGAACTATGGACACTAATATATGCTGTACTGAACATTTGCTGCATTACCGTCAGCTACTGCCAAGAACTTGGCTCAGCCTACGCTAGAAGAGCACCTGTTGTCTGTTGGGCAGTTTTTGAATACTGTGGTCGGGTTTTCCTTTGAAGTTGAATAGTAGATGTATAGGATCTTAAAATCACGCCAAGAATCGTAGTATAATGTGCTAGACTGAAACCCTGGAGTCAGTGCTAGAAATGCGTGCTGTAATGTTTAGGCTGTGCACGTTCTTTACCTAGCAAAAAGACCAATGCATTATGTAACATTTTCAAATGCTACGGCTGGGAATAGAAATACATAAATGCTTATTGGGCACTAGCTTCGGTGCCAAGTTACATTATGTATTACATAACAGGACTAATGAGGAGGCTATGAATAAGGTTTGATGTTGTTCCATTGTGGGGGTGATTTTAATGCTTTATGTTCTAAAATGTTCATTCATTAATGTAAATAGCCAGACTGTGATTAACCAATAAGGATCTCTGTCACAAAAGAACAATAATTTTACCCAATCAGCTGTCACGAGACAGAAGGTCACAGAGGAGTCCCGTATATGAAGGGGTGTGATGGAATGTACTTTTCCCCAAAGGAGCCGGGTAAAATGGGTGTCACAAGCTCTCGCTCCACTCCCATTTTTGGCTTCTTCCTCCTCGGACCATTTAACCATAACGCCATCTTGTCTCGTCATGTGCAGGACGTGAACCAGAAACTGCAGGAGGACAACCAGGAGCTGCGAGACCTGTGCTGCTTCCTAGACGACGACCGGCAGAAGGGGAAGCGGGTGTCGCGGGAGTGGCAGAGGCTGGGCCGCTACAGCGCCAGCATCATGCGCAAGGAGGTGACCCTCTACCTGCAGAAGCTGAAGGAGCTGGAGGTGCGGCAGGAGGACGTGATCAGGGAGAACCTGGAGCTGAAGGAGCTTTGCCTCATGCTGGACGAGGAGAAGGGGCCAGGGGGTGTCGGGGGGCTCGGCTCGGGATCGGCGGGCTGCCGCAACTCCATCGACAGCCAGAGCAGTCTGAGCGTCCCCGGGGTGGGGCTGTTGCGGGACGTGGGCGACGGCAGCAGCACCTCCAGCGGGGGCAGCACCGACAGCCCGGATCACGTGCACCACAAGCAGCAGCTCCTGATCGCTCCTGTGGGGGGCAGCACCGAGCATATCCAGAAGGCCAAGGACCTGGGAGGGGGATTGGGAGAGGGGGTTATCCCAGAGCATCCTGGCAGGCACAGGAGCACCAGTCTCGATTACCCTCTGACCTTTCCCCAGCCCTCCAGGCCACGCGGCGGCTCCATCTCCAGCCCGGACCACAAGTCCCTGCGGGGACTCAGTCCCGAGAAGCACGGCCTGGTGCTGGGCCGCAGGAGCCCGGAGCAGCACCCCAAGCACAGCACAGAGACCCTATCACCAAAGCACCTTCTCGGGTCGGCGCCGGGGAGCCCGGAGCAGTTCCACAAGCACAGGGGCAGCATGGCCAGCCGGTGCGGCAGCCCCGAGCCCAAGCAAGCCCTGGGCGGCACCGCCGAGCTGCTGCACAAGGCCCGCTTGGGCGGGGGCAGCCAGGAGTCCCTCAGGCTGCAGTACGGCAGCAGTCCGGAGCACGTGAAGTTCGGCAGCCCGGGCAGGGAGATGACGGCGAGGAGGCCAGCCGGAGACGAGCTGTCACCCCACCATCGGAGCATCTACAACGGCATGAATGGTGAGGTGGCCTGGCCCTAGGAGCGGGCGTCCTAATCTACCGTAAACTTCCCAATTTTCTGTCCGGACACAGGTACAGCGTAGCATTGGCCTGTTATCGCTAGCTCATATTCAGCGGCAGCAGTACAATATTTAGTTATCTGCTTTCATTCAACAAGCATTTTAAATTGTGTGCAGTTTTATAAAGTCTATTGGACGCCGCTGTGATGTTAAGGTCGTGTTGCCATGCCATTAAAGTCCATTATTTGGAATTAATCGTTGGTGAAATGCTTTGTGTGGATTTCTTGATTGCTCTAATTGGTGTGGAGTATGATTTACTTCTGTCTGTTTTTACTGTGCTTGTGAGTCGCGATGTACTCTTAGAGATGCTCCTCAAGGCCATGTATCTAAGGTTAACCTGACTTTCATGTCGAATTATTGTGTTGGTCAATGTCTCCATCTCTGAAGTGGCCTGCAATGATCTCCAGTGGAGACAGGGTGACCATGTCAGGGGGGACACTATGAGCTACTTCAGGTTTTATAAGTTACATCGACACTGTAAGGCTCCTGTGCTCTGCCAAATTGCTTGGTTCGTCTTGTACTTTTACTCTTCTATTTCCATGATTGAGAGACTCATTCAGCTGTTTCCCATTAACATGAGCGACACGTGCCTGATTATAGGAGACCAGTCGGCATGCAGCAACATCTCAGCGCTTAAGTAGGTGAAATGGCAGTTTGACAAAAGCCCGTCGTACCTCGTAGTGCCTCTTCTGACACGGATTCGGTGGTCGCCCAGGGTGGAACCATTAGTTGAAGGCGCTTGTATGAAAATATCAAAGTATTTGCCAGGCTTGTGTTTTTATGTACCCCATGGTGGCTGGTAATGATTTTCAGGAGACACAAATGTGCTGAGTTGCCTACCTGAGTGAAGCCGCGGGATATATTCCTGGAGCGAACCGTTTGCCTTACTTAGCAGAAAAGAAATATATGGGTATCTTGTTTACAGATCACAGGCTGGGTCTGCTAGAGTAATAAGATGCACAGAACGGACACTGACCATGACACATCTATTCATACCCCAGGGTCAGCGGGTATCACTTAGGCCTCCAGCCCCATCGCTGCCTCAAGTCTCTCCGCATTTTCGGTCCAGCAATAAAGCTAATAAAGGACTGCAAACCTGGTTGAAAATTAAAATCAGGTGTGTAGATGGTAGAACGGAAAACAAAAAGGTGGACTGGATTGGGGGGAGAGGGCACGAGAGCCTAGTTGGTAACCTGTAAAAATACAATATAAATGTAGATGGTTGAGATTTCTCCTGAATTTTAAGAATCATCTTTAAACCAAGGAGTCATAGTATAAGAATACTGAGCTAACCACTTAACGCTGTTGTAGGGTTGGGTGACTCTATGATGCTTATGTTATTCCGCTATCTTTTCCTGGTTATCTCTGGTTGCTACAGTTACCAGCAAAGATTAAGTTATAAACTTTGGAAACGGTAAACACTGAATAGACATGTAGAATACAGGGTCGTTTTACAAAGAGATACAACTTGTATCTCTGCTCTGTGTCAATATTTTTCTGTGGATTTAAAGCTTTGTGATGATGTATTATACTATACTCCTTTGGTGATGTACTATACTATACTCCTTTGGTGATGTGCTGTGCTATACTCCTTTGGAAGCCTGATGGCTTATCCCAGAAGGTATTTTGAAGGAATTACTTGGTTTTTTTTTTGGAAATGTGCAGTCCTTTACGACTCTATATCATCTCCATGGTCTGTAGAATTCAACAGTAACTTAAAATAAGGCCCCAGATCTTATGTTTTCTTACAAATGCCTTAAGAGCGGTAAGCAATGTGAGGTATTTCTGAACTGCTTCTTCATGCTTGCATTCTGAGCAGCACATGTGCTGTAATATCTTGCTTTGAAAGAATTTAAGCTGGCTGGGGCTCTTGGGCTAAAGCTGTTTTCCAACGAGCCTGTAGCGGCGGGGAATAGTTCAGGGTCTTAAAATATGTATTTTATTTATGGACTTAATTCACTGAAGAGCATGTCACTTGAAGGAGACGCATTTAAGAGGAGCTTTTTCAGGGCCATGTGACTGTACCGTTCTGCTCCTGGAGGATGCTGGGAAGGCGCAGATTCAAAGGTGTGATCGGGATCCTTTCTGAGCTGCCACGGGCAGACGAATCCGCAGCCATCGTAGGATTTGCCACACTGTCATTCCCCCGGTTTGTGACTCGTTTATTACCGCGTCAGATCACGTGACCTTTCCCAAAGGCATACGATCGCACAGACGGAAATTCCGAGCAACGCCCGCATTCCCAGCTGGGACGGAATTTATCATGGGCTTATTATTACAGAGGAGGGAGGGGAGGGAGAGACGAAAGCAGAGCGCTGTGCGGATCTGCTGCCCAGACGCGGCATCCACTTCTGCTGTGCCGGCGGTGACGTCACCGCACGCGGCAGGGCTGCGGGAGTGGCCCTGTGGAGGTTTAACTCTCCGGGGTCACGCGTGCCCCAGCTGAACGCAGAGCGTCGGGCTGGCGTGGCGGTGTGGGCCGTACAGGTGGCTGCCGGGGGGGGGGGGGGGTTCAGGGTGTCGGCGCGCTATTCCTGCCCCACCCCACGCTTGAACCTTTGAAATTCCCCCTCCTGGTTGTCTCTCTCAATATAGCCCTCCC
>JAABNY020000112.1:1173854-1186408 GCA_015164015.2 Brevimyrus niger | reverse complement strand
GGGGGGGGGGGGGGGGGGGGGGGGGGGGGGGGGGGGGGGGGGGGGGGGGGGGGGGGGGGGGGGGGGGGGGGGTGCAGGTCTGCGGCGCTGTATCCCTGCCACAGCTCAGTCGTGACCTTGAGAAATCCTCCGCTTTGATTTGCTCTCTAAATATAGCCCTGCTTCCCTATTGTTTATGATGAGATTCCCCGTGTCATCCTCCCTATGAAATGAGGGAAAACGATGTCGCCTGTTATGTTCATGATAAATTATAGGATAATAATAGGGGCCGATTTAGGATGTTATTTAAACGTTTTAGTTCTTGTGCATTCCGTGGGTAATTTCTGGGCTGTTCAGGCTGCCGTGTTTGGATGTGGAGATTGGGGACCTGCGACAGAAGTTAATAAATACAGCAAGCTGAGTAGTCGGCTGGAATGTTATTGTTTTTTGTGGGATCTTGTGACCGGTGTCACGGCCGCTGTCATCTCGCAGTGTTTCCTTCTGATCTTCTCCTCAAACCCCCTTTATAAGCTAAGTTGACTTATCGAATAGATTTTGATTAAGAGGGAATCGTTGCCGAGGTCTCTGGTCCTCATTTGGTGTTTTTTTTCAAGGTTTTGCGCACTCATTTTGTGTTGTATTTAAGGTTCAGCGAGCTCATTTTGTGTTTTATTGGATGATTATGGAAACACTTTTTGTTACTTTTACATCCATACGTTAATTTGCAGAAGTATCCATTGATTTGTTGTTTTGGTATATTGGTGTGTGGCTGGCAGTGTAGGCCGATCAAAGCAAAGCAGCCTTTAGCTTGGAAGGCTGTACTCACTTAGCTTCTCATGTTGATCTGTTAGATGACCAGCAGATTCACGTTTCAGGGTTCTGTTAATGTCCACCCTATTACCCAGGGCAGTGCTTCCTATCCCGGTCCTCATGGACCCACAGTTGGTCCACATTTTTGCTCCAGGAGCTGTGAAGGAGCAAAAACATGGACTGTCTGTGGGTCTCCTGACCAGCATTACTTCTTGTAAGCAAAATGTTATCCATCCATCCATCCATGCATCCATCCATCCATCCATCTGCCACTGCTTATCCAGTGCAGACATATCCAAGGAGGTCAGACCCTATCCCAGGAGGCAAGGTACACCTTGAACTAGATCAGTAGTTATCAATCCTGTTCCTGGTGTCTCCACTGCCAGAATGTTTTTATTCCAACCTTTCAACCTGCCACATTCATTATTAGCCTATTGAGGACCATATATGCCTGATTAAGGTCGGGTTGGAATGAAAACATTCTGGCGAGGGGGGGGGGGGGAGGGGCACTAGGAACAGGATTGAGATCCACTGGACTAGATGGTTATTATGTTAGCAGATGGAAGTGTTTTCTAACTGCAAAGAGTCACTGCTTTTCTGGTCAAAGGCCTTTTATATCGATGAATACTGCAGCAACTCTGGTTCAGCACCTAGATCACCTGCTACTTCTGTGTCTTTATGGAGTTCTCTAGGTAATGTAATACTGCAAATGCATGGAGTACTAATCCTGGGAAATGTGTAGCTTGCAGCCGCACATGCATTAGCCACAGGTTTTTAGTTTCCGCTCCATTAGTGCTGCCCTGGGCTTTGTAGCCAATCAGCTAACGGGAACAAAGAGGAAGAGCAGGCGGGCGTGTCATGGTCGTGTGGTGCGAGTGTTTGGAAGGAGGCCTCACTGGCAGTTATGAGGATGGATAACCATCACATCACTATCCAAGGCTGCAGACAACAGCGGTCGCTTTGGAAGTAATTTGTTTTTAATCAGGCCAGCCGTCATCTTTGGACCGATTTCTGAGGTGCGCCGTAAAACCAGCACACTAAATTTAAACACTACAGCAAGGCATGCGGCCTTCTCCTCTCAGCGACACTGCGGTTCTGGTCCTGCATTCCAGCTTAGATTTGAGAGAAACCAGGAAGTCCTCCTTTTCTGTGTCATCCCACCATGCCTGTTACTGCTTTTAGGAACTAATTTTTGTGGTCCTGTTTTAATCAGCTGTCAGGACAAGCTGTCAGGCTCACAGTATTATCTTTGTAATAGTAATAATCCATCCATCCATTCTCTGAAACTGTTTAATCTCAACTGGGGTCACGGAGCCTATCCTGAGAACAACGGGCACAGGCAGGAACCAACCCTGGGCAGTCGCCAACACATCACAGGGCACACACAGGGCCTATGTAGAACCACCAATTAACCTATCCCACACGCTTTTGGACCGTGGGAGGAAACTGGAGCCCCTGGCAGGAACTCACATGAACATGGGGAGGGCATGTGAGCTCCACACAGAGAGGACCAGGAACTGAACCCAGAACCTTCTTGCTGTGAGGCAACAGCACTAACCACTGCACCACCATGCCACCTGATGATGATGATGATGATGATAATAATAATAATAATGACAATACTATTAATAATGACTATGATAATAATAATAATAATAATAATAATGACTATTGTAATAATAATAATAATCAAATGTTGATTATGATTGTTGTTGTTATTGTTAATATCTCCATTGGTGTTGTTTTCTTGTTGTTGCTATTACTAATTATTATACATGTTACAAGATAATACAACAGATACTGGCATATTCAGTGACCTTGACCAGGATATGTGGTTTCAAGATAAATAAAAAAACTAAATAAACATTTAGAAGCATTCATTTTGGACCCAGAGATAAGTTATATCAATATATGACCAGATCCCTCGATCTATATATTGTATATAATACTTATATTAGTTAATAGTTAATATTAGCTTATATTAGTTAATATTGTTTATAATACTTGTTTTGTGAAATGAGTCTTAAATGGCAGCATCAATTGGATGATTTCAAATATGTGAACAACCTGTTTATGTTCTGAAAATCCAAAATATAACAAAAGGACACAATAAGAAATGATTACGTGTTCAGGATCACCAAAGTACAGATACTCCCAAATAGAGCGATGATGGTTTTTCATATTGTCCTGCTGTCAGGGTGAAAACATTCCTCTTTGAAAAAGGCGCAGAAAAAAGTAGATTTTGTTTTCTCAACTGACATGATTACAAGGTGAAAATGATGAAAAATGTGGATGAAATCTTGGGTGATGTTTTAAGAAAGTGTGCATTGACAGTCCTCAAAAAGGACCCCTGACTTCCCGTCAGCCGTTGTCTGATTTCAAAAGTCCCTGGAGCCTCTGATCTATGCGCCTTGAGTTTTTGTTTCTTCTGCAGAATTGACCGTTGTCGTACAAGTTGTCATAACTGACAAGGCTTTCTTGCAGCCCATATCAAGTTTTCGTGCTTTTCTGTGATTGTGCAAAAAATGTGACAGTGAGGAATAAGACCACCGGTCTCCGTACCGGGAACCAGAGAAGTTGTGCCGCAGAAAAGCCAGCAGGCGGATCAATAAAGAAACAGCCACCGTCTTATTTATCAAACTTCAGCACCGAGGCAAAATGTGCTCCTTTTTCATTTTTAAAACAAAAAAGCCCTGAATGTCTAAAATAAAGCCTTTCCACCTTTACCGACATTCAATATTTCGCTGATTTCACGCCGGTATGAAGGTGTGGCGCTAATTTTCACTGTGGCGTGTGTTTAGGTGTGAACGGCCAGCCGTAGGCCGGGCTTACGCTCTTGGGAAGTGACATCCTCTGTCCCTGGGCTGAGCTAATCTTTTCAAACCGCTCTCTGCTCACATTTTTCTGCGGGGCGGATTTCGGGATCGAGGCCCCGCTGTTCTATTGCTGGGTCTGTGTTTAAGGCTGAGCCACAGTCTGCTGGATGTGGGAAGGGAGCTTCTGAGCCTGACCTCTGCCCTCCTGGCCCGCCCTGGTGCCTGGGGTGGGCTCCGGGGGCTCTCTGACCTCAGCGTGACTGTGCGGAGAAGGCCGGGCAGGGGGGGGGGGGGGTTGGGCAGAGCCGGGGAGAGATAAGTGCTGATGCATCAGAGCCTGGCAGCCCAGTAGGTGACTTAGAGGTGGAATGGGGAGAGAGAGGAGGGCCTGGCAGGGGGTGTGTGGATGCCCCCCCCCCAGCACTGGAACCGGGGACGCAGAGCCGGCTGACCCCATGCCGAACAGACAACGCATGATCCACTTTCATCGGAGAGGTGCTGAAGACGTCTCCCCATCACCGTCACTGTTGATCTCGTGCGACGCATATCGCAGGGCAACTTTAATTCGTGGGATATTTTTCAGTGAATTCTGGCCCAGTTTATTGTCATTTTTATTAAACACCCCAACTGCCTCATTAGAATAAAGCGCCACCTAAGAATTAGCTGCCCTGGAGCGTCTCCTTCTGAAAACCTGCAGGCCGAGCTCAGTCCTCCGCTGGGAAGAATTTTAAAAGATTGCAGCCACAGCCAAATAAAGTGCCTGCTATTCTTGTAGCTATTTCTGTGATCTTGTTTTTGCCCATTTAAATTGCCAAGCTGAAAAATTATTCCTTTCATTCCACAAAACCTCCTTCTCGGTGTCTTGCTTTGCGTCTGTGTGGTCGTAAATAGGGCTGTGATAGGATACCGAAGGATTGTGGTAATGGATCCGATTGGCCAGAATGGAGCAGTGTGCGTGTGGTGGGGCTCAGCTGCCTGCCCAGGTCATGCGTGACGTGGGCGGTGGCATACGGCTTCTCTCACCGCGGAGAGGGATGCTCTAAGAGGGCCGAACTGAGGTGGCCCAGACACAAACGCTTTGCTGTCTTAGGGCTGCTGTTTTATCAACATAATTAATCTATGAGTACATCTGTAGAGGTCTCTGTCATGTGGTGGTATGATTTTGTGACTACTACTACTACTACTACTACTACTACTACTACTACTACTCATAATAATAACAATAATAATAACAACAATAATAATAACAATAATAATAATAATTATTATTATTATTGTCTGCGTTCGGTTGGCGCCCCATCCTGGCTTATTCCCTGTCTTGTGCCTGTAGCCTCTGGGATAGCCTTCAGGTCCCCGTGACCCTGAATAGAACAGAATATGGATGAATGAATTATTCTTCTTCTTATTATTATTAATTATTATTATTATTATTATTATTATTATTATTAGTAGTAGTAGTAGTAGTAGTAGTAGTAGTAGTATATACCCATAACCTTGTCCAGCGGCCTGTATAATTACGACGGATTTTTTGCTAAGCAGGATAACTTGTAGTATTTAAGGTAGCCCAGTTTAAACTGACTTCTTTGATTGCTTACATTTGTGCAGACTACCTTAAATCCAACAAGTTATCCAGCTAAGCAAGAAATCCTGCTTTGTGCCTGGATGAACAGATTGGAAGGTAGAATTATAATGACAATAATAATAATTATTATTATTATTGAATAATAATAATATTTATTGTTGTTGTTATTATATCAAATATGGATGGATGGGCTGATGGATAGACTGTTTTGCATACTTAACAGTAACAGTTCTATTCTCAGTGCTATAACGTTTTGACCAGCAAACTACCCAATGGGGTTATTAAGTAGAATGCAGCTCCAAAGTATGTAATATTAGAATGCAGGTGGTGGGGAGCGTGCAAAGAGCGCCGCCCTGCAGCACGCACTGAGGTGCCCTTGCTGCGGCTTTTGACACGCCCAATGTGATGGGGAACAGCATCCCCAACAGGGTCCATGCCCCCTCTCTGAGTTTACCCAGAATGCCAGGTTCCTACCTCCGAGAAAATATGAGGAATGGCAACAGACGGTAAAATATAGTAGAAAACAATTTAAAAAATAAAATTTTGATGAAAGCGAACTTCATGAAAAGGGTTTCTTAAGTTATTGAAATAAGTTGCGTCTTTTTTATTCCTTTTTTTCTTCGTTTCTTGGTGCCAGGGAAGGTAAATGGACTGTGGAGTCGGCCTGTTTGAAACTGACAGAAATCATTAGTGATGTGTTCTTTTAGACAAGGGGACCTTGCCTTCATCCGTTTCCTGTTTGAACTGCTAATAATTGAGCAGCAAAGTGACGTTTCCTGCAGGTATATGTGTAACTCGGTTTAAATCACAGTGACATCAAGCTACACTGTGTAATATTCAGCGTGATACTCGCTACTGTAAAATGGCAGGCAGGAGATTTGTAGGCCATATTTTGCATGATTGAGATTTTTTTTTGTAAACTGAACATGAGAGAAATCTGTTTTTTTTTTTTGCTCATTTATTCATATACTGCTAAATTTTTGCCCACACTGCAAAAAATCGCAACAAATATCAATAAACAAACAGCACTTCGTAATGTAACAAAAACTGCCAATATTATTTATTCCAGTTGTTTTAGATATTGTTCACTAATTATGCATATTATGCATAAACATGACTCTAATGTGTTATGCCTTTTTATGAATAGTTATAGCCATGTTTATAATATTTTATAAATGCATTATAATGCATCATGGAAGTATCTGTAATGCGTTACAATGTGAAGTGTTACCAAAATTTAACTTAGATGCGTGAGGTGGTCAATATAATGAAAACAATTAACAATTTATATATCAAGGCCAAAATAAAGTGTAGGGCCACCCTTTGCATGCAGAACATCTACAGACCTTCTTAGAATGTTGTCATACATGTTCTGAACTGTGTGCAGTATGGATATTAGACCACTCTTCCGGAAAAGTTCTTCACAGGCTGAAGGTGATGGGCATCGATTTGCCGGCCTGCACTTCAGAGCTTACCGTAACGGCTCAATGACGTTTCGATCTGGCGATTTTCAAACTGGAATTTGCTTATTAGTGTCCCGTTATGTGGCCTGATGAACCTTAGCTGTTTTTTCGCCATTTGGAGTGCTGGTTGGAGCTGATAACTCCCATGAGATGGCTGCCCACAGCGGCAGTGAATACCGCCAGCATCCTGTGTCTTTTCATCGTCGAAAAGATCCATGAAAGGGGAGAATGGTGACTCAGTCCATATCACTATTCCTCCCATTGCTCAGGGGTCCCCATTTCAGGCGCCTTACAGCGGGTTATGCGTCTCCGTCCACTGGATATCCCCAGGATTCTGAACGTCAGCCCCTCCGTAAATCCGGATCTGTGAAGCCACCTGGGTCACAGAGCTGCTGATTCAGTTTTCTGGTCGTTTTGGAGGCCAGAGTATTCATGGCCAGAGTTTGTCTCTCCCTGAATTTAGACTGTTTCTCTTTGGTAATACAGTTTGTCCGTGATTAGCAGACGTTCCTCTTGACGCTCATGATAGCTGAGATGTTCCTCTTGACCAGGGGTGGGGAACCTGATCCATGGAGGGCCTGTGTGGATGTGGGTTTTTGGGATGGCCTCTCAATCAGCCAATAACAGCGGGTCCCCAGCACTGGAGTTGGGAATCGCTGTTTTATCCTTGGCTGATGGAGAGACCATCCCAAAAACCTGCATGGAACTGGTTCCCCACCCCTGCTCATGATATCTGAGACGCTCCTCTTGATGTTCATGATAGCTGAGATGTTCCTCTTGACACGTTAAATGACTTTTCAGTTTTTGTGATCGATCCACCTGCAATTTGAGTCTTTTTGTTACTCTTTTAGCTGCCACACATTGTTTTGAAAATGTATCAAAGCAAAGACTCTCTCACTTCTAATACATCTCACACATGCTGCTAACTGGCTATTAACCTGATACGACTCACCTTTGTAGCTCCGTTTGTAATTGCAATTTAGTTACTTCAAAGTTAAAGTCTGCTTTTCGTGACGTGTTTCCATTGTTTTGTTCCCCCCTTGCAGGCCCGCAGTCCGGTCCACCCCCCCGCCTGGTAAATTGTGCCGATCTGAAATAGATTTTGTTGATGGGGGGGTTAAATTTTAAGGTTAGATCTTGACAGGGTGAGGGGGGGAGTTCACTGACCATTGAGCTGAAGCTAACGTAGAGGGAGGTACAGACTTGTACTTTTAGTTACCCGATCGGTCATTAAAATAAATTGTGTGGGTTCATACCCATTATTTTCCTACGTGGCTATGTGACCGACCCTTTCTAAAGTTTAATTTGAAATTAAAATTCTGCTTTTTCAAAATTTAAACTACTCTGTTTTTATCTTGGTAGAATATACGAAGCCACCTCCGTCAGATTCGTATGGCACGATGTCTGCTTAAATTCATATGAAGACGGGGAGGAGCGCGGTGGTACCGTGGAAAAAGGCCAGTGAGTGAAGGCATTAGGCGTGTGACGGGTGAAGAGGCAGGATCCCTGTGGATGGGGTTCACAGAGAGGATCTACAGGGTGTCCCTGGGGAGCCGACGCTGTCTTCATGCTGGGATGAGAGATCGATGTATTCCTTACGCCTCCCTCGCCGCTCCGGCTACAGGGTTTCCTGTGGTTATTTTTAACCCGCTTGTCAGATGGAGATGCGATATCAGCCTCCTCAAAGAGGGCCTCGGAACGCGCAGAGCATAAGCGTGGCGCCAACTGTGGTGCCTGGATTGGGGTCCCATCCTTGGGGGCGAAGGAGTCATATGGGCCCAGTTTGTGTGTGTGACCCACAGACATGCAGATCAATCCCATTAACTAATTTTGAACTGGGACCGAACCGTGTTCCTTTCTCATTATGAACCAAAAACGATAAAGGTGAAGTAATCCTCAGTTCCTCTGCTGCAGCTTTGAGTCGATCACACGCACGTGTAGAGTCTCCATGATTTCTCCTGAATTTTGTTTTTTGATGCTTAGCTTCAGGTAGATACTGGATATCAGGATAGTTTTGGAGTAAAGTCCGTATTTGGCGAAAACATGTGAAGTGGACAAGTAACAGTCACTGCTCTCAATGGTGTCTGCACTGCCGTATAAGGCCGTGCTAATGTGCCACATTCTGTAACCGGTCATCTCATTTGCCACAATGTAGGGCAAAATACACAAAGTACACTTCACAGAAATTATACTTCTCTTAAAAAAAGTGACTTCAGGTGGATTTGAACATCAAATTTGCAAAAAAGAGTAACCAGGAAGTGCAGTGGTCCGAGGACGGCTGCAGTCACTTCTGCAAGAGCAGATGTATATGCATGCTGAGTGCATTAGCACACCGTGCCGTTCCTGGCTAAATTACGATTCTGTGTGCAGGTTTGCAAGATTTAGTTGAAAAACATGCATCCGAGTCTTTAAAAGGCACCGCTGTGAAGGCCCACTGTGAAGGCCCACTGTGAAGGCCCACTGCGAAGGCCCGCTGTCTAGGATGATTCTGCGGCCTCCCGCCTCTCTGTCGGCCCTCTTTCTGGGTGCCTCCGCGCCTCTTTCTGGCATCTGTCCCTCGTAAGTGAGGCCCCTCCTGGAATTCCCGTTTCTGTCCCGTGGACTGGGATAAATGTAACGAAAGCTGTACAGAGGAGCTCAGAAAATGGCAATAAAACCTGTAATTGTTTTTTATTTTGCCCTGGGGATCACAGGTCACCGAGGTCCCCATTTCAAAGATATTTGGAGAAAAACTAATCAGTTTTGGATTTGGTGCTGGGAGTGATTCATGCTGGGACTGAGATCTGTCCAGAGGCCTGTAGGAAATTCTCCTTTAGGTCTTTGTTATGTGTGTATATATTATTTATGTGTTTATTATTGCAAAGCAACGCTTATTAGTCGGGGCCAAAGCCTTTCCTACTATTGCCTTTACGTCTGGAGCAAAGAAAATAACAGATTTGTGTGTCTTCTTTAGGTGAAAAATCAGACTCACGGCTTTCTTTCCTCTCCTTTGATGCATTTGCATTTGCAGACTGACTCGTTTTTTTGCAGAAGAAGAATGTTAATTTTGCGGAAATAGTAAGATGTTATTTCCCAAACCGCCCGCACACGCCTGACCACTTTTCAGGGGGTGGGGATAAAGCCGCCTCCCCGCTGATATTAAAGTGTGGGATTTTCCTCTCAGTGCAACACCAGTGACAATCTATTTACAACAAGTTCATACGTTCAGCATGAACGACATGCGTGAGACGTACAGTGGGGGCCAGGGAGAGAATCCCCCCCCCATACACACTTCGCTCTGCCATCCTGACATTTGTATGATGGTTTGAAATATAGGCCACTCCACTGTAATCCACATGTAATACCAGCTTGCAGTCTACATTCCTTAGTCGGGGGGGGGTGAGGGACAGGTTGCCATTTTAGTAGACCCAGGAGGGATGATTGAAGCTCACCGGCCCGCACTATTCCTCATCCCTCTATATCTGAGCTCCCTGCGCCAGCCATGGGTCATGGTTAGCAGCCGCAGTGTTTTCCGTGCATGTGTGTGGAGCCCCCTGAGGTCTTAGGCCCCCTGTTGGCCACAAACAGTCATTACACTGTGAGGCAAGTGGCTTTTTGATTGGGGCCCCAGAAAAAACAAATCAGTTAGCCAGCTGTGTGTTGGCAGCACCTCCGCTCTTGGGGTGCTTTCTACCTATGGGGGGGTGGGGGGACACGGGCTGGACAGGCCCTCACACAGCAGCAAGCCAGCAGTGGCTACCTGCAGCTCGCAAACATGTGTTAGGCCCGCCCCCTTCCTGTGTTTAGAGACATACCTTAAAGCGACCCCGGTGAATGTGCAAACAAGCAATGCATCATGGCAGCTGGAAATATGTATGGTCAGACTCTGAGAGGACTCTGCCCGCGCTGTGAGCGGGACGATTTCGACAGGCTAGTTAAATTGTCTTCCCAACATCCATCGCAGTGAGGGATGGCCCGAGAGTGACATTCACTTCCTGTCTGGACAGGAAGTGTGTGTCGCTCTCCCTGTCTGGACAGTGAGGCCGTGCTGCTCTAGGGTTATTCCTCCAGTAAGATCTCCTGTCTCTCTGAGATGGATGGAGGGGCACCATGGCTGTTATTATCCCATGTAAGACCTGTCAGGATGTGGGCTTGCGTGACGGAGAGACGGAGGCGAGGGCTTGGCTGCAGGGCTCTTTGGCTGGGGTAATGGCCTGTAACCCCTGCCTGAGTGGGGCTGAAGGTGCTCAGCCATCAGAGAACCTGGAGCATGGAAGTCCCCGTGAGATCAGAGTCTGCTGAGATCAGTGACCATGCGGCATGTTATGGCCTTTCGGCTCCGTACGCGGCGTTTAAAGGTCACTTTGATGGTGCAGGAATAAGCGTGTGGAATACATCACTCATAAAAGTCAAGGCGGGCAGAGTAACAATGTCAGTGTCGCCCTCTACTGTGGCTCGCATGTTCTTCTGGCTGTAGCCGCGAGGTTTTGGCTCCTTTTATGGTGCCGTTGGTTTCCCTGTGTACGTCCCCTGGCAAGACAGCAACTGGAAAAACACTCTGTGTGGTAAACGCCAGCTCCCAGTGTATCCTGGCATTATTTTTTTATCAGATGAATAATTGATGATGTAGATTTAAGATGATCTTAGCCGCATTGATTTCCATGAGTAAAGCTTTGATAAGTACATGAATAAAAAGGAATAAAACTTAACACATTGTGTTTTTTCCTTATTACAGCCGGTAAAGCTGAAATCGCCTGCAATGTGCTATTTTCATTTTTTTGTAGTTCATTATAATAATCAGTTATAAATCCAATTAATGAGGTTCACACCATTCACCTTTAATTTTAAAGCATGTAATGATTCAGAGCAAAAGCACATCATACCACTTAGATTTTCACTATTTAATGGTGTGAAAGGGTGACAAAGATATTCCCTTGTGAAGAAGCACAGTGAATCAGGCGTGCATACAAAGGTGGGACCACAGCGGCACTAGTTCCAGCTGAAAGCTCATTGGCCCACGGAGTGCTCCCTCCCCTGTCACTCACTGATACAAAACATATCATTGGCTAATAATAAGGTTGACCCCATCAGTATGAATTATGGCACCCCACTTATGCTCCTAGAATTGCTCCTGCCGTGGGTGGATTGTAGTGTATATTAGTTACAATCTATGTAATTATAATGAACAAAATTAGCATTACTTAGTAAGAAACTCTTTCACAGATCACTAACGTACTTCCATTTTTACATTTAACGTACTGCATTTAGCAGAAGTTGTTATGTATAGCAACATATATTTTTGAGAAGCAATTGGGATAAGGACCTTGTTCGGAAGTCCAGCGGTGAGATTTCTGTACCAACACTAGGATTTGACCCAACCTTCTGAGCAGAAGCAGGGAGTCCTAACCTGCCACGCCGCACTCCGCCCCCATTAAGTTAAGAGCGCCATCAGGCGTCCGTCTGGGTAACTGGGAGGGATCTGAGGCAGGTGCAATGACATCACCTTCTGGAGTGTAATTTACACCCCGCAAGAATGACTGAGAAGCACAGCATGGATGGAGAGCTCTGACTGACCAAGGCATCGCAGACCAGACACCCTGTAAAAACACCCCAGAGCTCTGACTGACCAAGGCACCGCAGACCAGACGCCCCGTAAAAACACCCCAGAGCTCTGACTGACCAAGGCACCGCAGACCAGACGCCCGGTAAAAACACCCCAGAGCTCTGACTGACCAAGGCACCGCAGACCAGACACCCCGTAAAAACACCCCAGAGCTCTGACTGACCAAGGCACCGCAGACCAGACACCCCGTAAAAACACCCCAGAGCTCTGACTGACCAAGGCACTGCAGACCAGACCCCCGTAAAAACGCCCCAGAGCTCTGACTGACCAAGGCACCGCAGACCAGACCCCCGTAAAAACAC
>JAABNY020000112.1:1163195-1173754 GCA_015164015.2 Brevimyrus niger | reverse complement strand
ATAGGTAACCTAATGAAATACAAGAGTTTTTGCATTTTTAGTTTTTTCATAGCAGTCAACGATTTTTATAAAATAGAGGTTTTTTTTTTTATAAAAAACGGATATTTATCACGTTATGGGGACATTGTGTCCCCATAAAAATAGGTAAACCCACTCACACACACACACACACACACTTCATTTCTATGGAGAAAACTCTAATCCCAACACGAGGACCTTAATCCCTACTCAGCTCTAACCTTAACCATAAGTAACCAAACAAAATTCAAGACTTTTCGCATTTTATCTTTTTTGAATGCATTTACAGATCTTTCTGGGGATGTGAGAAATGGTCCCCATATTGTCAAAAAAAACAGGTTCTTATCACATTGTGGGGACAGAATGTGTTGCATACCTTACCCCCCCCCCACACAAATATGTTAAATAAACTTTATTCTGAGGTTTCATGGAAAGGGAGGGTATTTGATTAAAGGAAATAGCATCGATTTTTTTAACTTGCATATTAAAATTGGCCCTGGATCTAGATGCCTTGGCCATTCGATAATGATACTAAAGTTACATTTTATTTTAAGCTTCCGTGACATCACTCCCTTTCCATTAAGTATGCAGACAATGCAATCACATTTAAAGAGATGCGTTTATATTACCCCAGACTTAAAGCTACCTAGTACTGTACACTTCTGTCTGTGTGTGGCAGAGAGGGTAAAAGAGAGAGAGAGAGAGAGAGAGAGAGAGAGAGAGAGAGAGAGAGAAGAGGAAGAAGAAGCCTGTCCAAGCTACCACTTAGTTGAGAGTATGAGAAAAGGTGATGACTATCAGGCAGATAACAAGAATGGAAAAATGATGATGAAGTCAATATGAAAGGGCTTTGAAGGCAGAAGTACAGTAGATGTCACTGGTGTTGGTCAACCATTGATTGAAACATGCAAGACAGAATGTTGCCATGGTGACTGAAGGTGACTCCGGGTCCTAACTGTCTCATTGCAAATGTAGCCTTGGGATGCTGTCCATGGGATATTTTAAATGTATGTCATCAAAGGTCTATAGCTTCTGATTAAGAATGTCTTTTCAGTTAGACATAAATGGCGATTGCACTGTCAATTACGGCATTACTTAGCCGACTTGTAATCAATAAAGTAACCAGTGTAAAAACAGTTATACCAGAGTAATATGGTTCATCTGACGCTGGGTCTAAAAATTGTTTATGTAATCAGTACAAAAATACGGGGCTTTGAGGATACCATCACCATGAGGAATGGAGAACTAATTATTAGTGCCTATTTCTCATCCATCCATGTACAATAAGTGCCGATCTAATCTGGTTAAGCGTGTGGCGTATAGCCTCCTTCGGAATGCCATGCTATTCCATATAGCTGCATTGCTACAGTATATGTGCATGTTCGCTCGCGCTAAACGCGCGTCGAAGCCCGTAAGCTCACGTGACCCGCACTTTGGTGGGATCGTATACGTATTGCGAGCAGGAAAGTATAGCAGAAGAGGACTTAATTACTTTGGGGATCAACATCGATATGTATTTTTCTCTATAAAATGCGGTTCTTTTTAATGTATTAAAAGTATAAGTTGTAGGTGTAGCGAATGTCATTCAGTTCGATAACTCAAGCTTACTCTAAATTTAACATCCTCCTAGCATAAATATGTAAATTTAAATTGCTTCTGCACAGGAGTGCATCATAAATATATTATAAATTCAGATTATCTCAGCAATGGTCTCCATTTATAAACCTAAGTTAAGTTTCCTGTTTGTAATGCAATGCCATTGGAAAGTATTAATGGATGTGAGAACTAACTGTAAAAGCTGAACTTTTAGCTGAGGTATTTTATTGTTATTTTTTAATTAACTATTACATTATTAATTCGTCTTTGCAGGAGGACTGTTGCATGAATGTTAAAGTGATGAGCACTGTGAATATTTGTATGGTATTGGGCAGGACTTGCTTTGTTATGCTCACCTAGCCATAGCACTGATTAACAGTCACGTTTGCCTCCATAACTGCTTCAAGTATAAATTAGTTGTTCATTCAGTGAAGCAATTTTGTCGTATTCAGCTGTTATTTTTACACTTGTGACCTATTAACAAATCTGGCCATGTTCCGCTGACCTCTCTCATTTACGCTGTGTTTTCAGTCCCAGAAACGCCACTGAATGCATGTTCTTCGCTCATCCCACCGTTCTCTGGAAACTCTAAACATTATGGTGTGTGAAAATCCCAGGAAGGCGGCTGTTTCAGAGGTGCAGGATAGTGATGGGAAGTTCAGATCGTTTTACCGACTTGGACCTTTAAATCTCTTTCAGCAAAATGAACGAACCTTTTTTCGAGTCATTTTGTTGATTTTAGCAAAATGTAATTAAAATGTTACCCGTTACCTCCGTAACACATATACTGCTTACACAAATGTGGTCACACTACAAACAAGACAAAACTATAATGCTATAAGAAACAGAAAATATTAATTCATTGTTTAGCTGGGTCTTTAGTCTATTATTTGCTCACCTTGCCTCTAACAAGTTTTCGGGTTTGAGTCGTTCGTTCATCATGTGACAGCCCCATAAGCTTAACCTATGCAGTCTGAGCCGGAAACAAAATTGATTAGTTCATCTCTCGAGTCTTCGGGTTTGAGTCGTTCATTCATCACGTGACAGCCCCATAAGCTTTACCTATGCAGTCTGATCCGGAAACAGAACTGATTAGTTCATCTTCCGAGTCTTCGGGTTTGAGTCGCTTGTTCATCACGTGACAGCCCCATAAGCCTAACTTAAGCAGTCTGAGCCGGAAAGAGAATTGATTAGTTTCAAGTCTTTCTGTGAGTGGTTCATTCTTATGTTATGTGACGTAACAGCACTGGATATAGAAATTAGTTACTAATTTACAACCAACCTTCCTTACAATCGGGTATATGTTTTATTATTATTGATAATATTGTTGTTGTTATTGTTGTTATTATTATTATTATTATTATTATTATTATTATTATTGTTTTATAGCTTATAAATGTGTGAATTTCTGTCATGATGGTTCTTTTATTGTACTAAATGTACTAAAAGGTAATAAAAAGTTGGTTATTCTTTAAATTTTTCCCATATGATGCTGAAATCACTACCAGAGATGGTCATGCGTCACTGAACGAATCACTCCCATGAGATGACTCGTTCTTCCGGAGTCACATTAAAGATTCCTTCAAAATGAACTAATTGTTCAAGAACGACCCATTACTAGTGCAGGAACCACCAAAACTGGTAGCAACAATCTGCACGTATAAAAGGTCTTAGCCATCCTAATTAGCGATGCACCAATAAGGAAACTTCTGCCAGATACCAGTGTCATGATACCGATTTTTGGGGGTGTTCGGTTTAAATAAGATTAAACGCATGCTCCACCCAAAAAAATAAATAAATAATGAATTATGTTTTTTGGTTATAAAACACATACTCTAGCATACAACAACAGTCTTTACTGTACTTTACTATATTTTTTAATCTGTATACGTCTTATATATTCATAACATTTATAACAGAGAAGGGGTGATCGTCAAGTATGGTAACCTGGGTAATTTTCTAAGTAAAATCTTTTAATTTTGCACTGTCTACACTGAATTTTCTTCGCTGCCATGTGCTTGCTTTACCGGACTAGCGCTATTCGGCAATACTTTCGGGTTTTGCTTTTCAGGAACACTTCGAACTCAATTCCGTCTCACCTTGAGGTGAGCAATCTAATTTGTGTTGGTGAAATGTTTATTAATAGATCCTTTTCATTAAATTTTATCAGAGTGATGTTTGCAAATGCATTTCTAATGTCGTTTTCACTTAAATGAAACAATTCCACACAGCAGACACTCTTCTCACTCTTTAGTACGTGGGTGTGCGAACCAATGTGGGTCACCATTTTAAAGGGTATGATCGATGGTAAATATTAATTTAATTAATTTTTAACCATCGGTCAATATCGATAGACGGCCGATACAGTCGGTGCATCTCTACATCTAATGCTTAGCATACCGGTAACTGAACCTCTAGATCTTGTCTGTGTGTTGTATGTATATTCATTCGCAGCCACCCAATTGGCTGTTTGAAGGAGCAGGTACTTTGCGCTGATTAGCAGGTCACCTAATAAACCAGGTGAGCTGCTACTTCCCTTACAAAACATACATACAGTGTCTTACGTGCTTGTTTTGATGTCTTATTCTGCAGCTCTGATATCTGCTGGCTGTTGCACCACCAACTGTAGAAGTGTAAAACTTTGGGACAGGTAAGAACTTTCTGGAAAATCAACAAATTACTATTACAAAATAATATATCTGAGTAGCCTAAGTGTGATAGAGAACATGTGATTTATTTTAAATATTTTAATAATGTTAATATCCACATTTGATTTGACTTTTGGTCAAAATGGTGTTCCTAAATGTCCTTAATCTTTTTTAAGTCTCATTTTAAAATAGTAAAGCTGCTGTTGTGTAAAGTATTCTTGGAGAAATATAAAAATAAAAAAATATATATTAGCCATTAAATAGATGTTAACAGATATATAGCAAGAAAAACAATTGGAAAACAGATTGTATTGTGATTTTAAATAAAGCGATTTTAAGGCAATCAGAGTGGAGTAAAGAATACAAGACAGTGCAGGCATGCATTTTTTCAAGTATATCAGAGCTTTGTTGTATTTTTATAGATTTCTCATTGGAATCATCAGTGAAATGGGAGTCAGAGTCATAGATGTATAGTCATCTAATTTTTCTAGAATAAACTTACCAGAAAACCATAAATCTTACTGCAGGTTAATTATCATGTACAATTAATCCTTGAAAATATCCATCTTAAAATATACATGGCTCTGTATGCAAAGGAGTAGCAATTATTAATTGAGAGCTATGTTACCGGGAACAGTTAGACAGGTGGGTATTACGGACATTGAAGGGATCTCAGCGAAATGAAAAACTGCACACAACAATGAACCTTAAACACCCCCAGATGTGCCTCTCTGTGGTCGCAAGAGTGAGATGGGTGCCGTCTGTTCTCCGTGGTGTGTAATAACCGAGACATGACTACTGGAGGTCACTCTGTCCGTCACTCTCCTCCAGAATCTGGTCCGGCTGCTCTGAGCCAATGGGAGTGTTAATATTTAATGACTTAAAGGTGGGAAGATGTACACCTCCCCTTTGCCTAGAAATGGGCACGACCAAGTTAGCACGCACATCAATGAAAAATGTCTAGCACCATGACAGACATATAGCACTACTACAGTTAAAGCAAAGGCGGGCTTTCAGTGACCAATCAGAAGATAGAATAGGTGCTTGGCCCCTCCTCCTGGATTAAAGGAGGATCTGAAGAATTTACAATAAATAGACTGACTCCAACTCATTCTTCATTTAATTCTTGTTAATTACTTGCTCGTCCTTATCTGTCTCTCCTTGCAAAATCGAGTATTTATATTTTCCTTCTGTTCCTTACAGCTTTGACGCATCATCTTGACCATAGCGTTGCCTGGTGGCTTGTGACGGAGGGGTGGGGGTTTGTTCTTCTGGCCTGGAAAGCAGCCAGATTACCTCCCCTGCCCTCTTGCTCCGAGTAGAAAGAAAAAAAAAAATAGAAGCCCCAACGCTGGATAGTGTCGCCATCGATGGCCGTGCGCTTTTTACAACAGACCAAACCTCCTCATCTCTCCCACATTTCGGTTTCTGCATATCAAAGGTCTGGATTTCCAGTCATTCTGAGAGCATGACTGAATCCCCAGGACTGCCAGGGGATGTGAGCAAGATCCTCTCTGCCAACACATAACAGTGTCCTACCTCTCTAAAGGGAAGAAAAGGAGTATTGCTGAGGAATAATGCGGGATTTTTCAAAGTGATCAAACCTATTGTTTACAGCTACAGATCATCTGAAGCGATCACACGCCGGGCTAATTCGGCTTCAGCTCCTCCCTCTGGACATCTTGTACTGTCTGCTGATTGGTCTGCCTGTGGAAGCCCCTCCTTCGTGACCGGTGATGAAACAATAACAGCTGAACATTCCACTGTTGCTCTCTTAGGCCTGCACCCCAGCCTATTCTGGTGTGTAAAAGTATTTACTATAGAAAATTGAGGGTATTGTACAATACCTCTAACTGTTCCTTTGTTGTTGAGGAGAGCTGTTGGGAAATGTTCCCTTTCAGTACGATAGTCAATAGCTACTTTGTAACTTTTTTTCTGTGATCTTTTTTATTTTTGTTGACAGATGAACAGAAAAAAAACAACAGAGGTTAAATTCAATTTTATGTTTTTAAATAAAATACAGAGTAGTTTATTGGATTAGTTTTTTAAATATTATAATTATTATTTTTGACTTACAAGTATTATAACAATTATTATATGAAAGATGTATGTATAGACTAATAAAGTTTAATCTTTATGTAAAATGGCTATCCTTGAAAGATCACTGAGTCTCACATGGGTTGAAAACGCTTCCAGGTGCACAAAATGACGCAATGTTTTATTCATACATTTACTGCTCACTAGAGGATTGGCTTAAATGGGTGTGCTAATGTTTGTTTGTGTGGGGGGTGGGTTGCTAACATTCAAAGAACCGCATGTCTAGTTCTAAGGACTTACCCCCCTCCAGTTGTTAAATATAGTTGGGTCCAGATATAACAAACAAAGAACTACCCTGCTTTTTACCTGCAGACATTGATCGATGAAATTAGTAATTAATGATTCGACGATGGCTTTAATTATAGATATAAAATGCACTTTCTGTAAGGGCTGTCATTACCGCCTTAATCTGGAGCCTGTTTGAAAATGTCTGTGATCAGCCCCCCTAATAATCCCCTCCTGGCCTGGCGGAGGGTACAGTCCAAACGTAAGTCTTGGTCTCACTTTAGTGCCGTCTAAGAACAGAGAGCGTAGGGGTTAAGGTGTGGCTGTGCTATGACATCACACATGTGCCCATTGGTGCTGAACGAATCTCGTCATCATCACAGAGGTGCCTGACATATCGCGTGTTTATTTAAGGCGGTCCGGCTATCGATCCAGCGCAGCGCGACTCCCCAGCGCAGCCTGCCGTGCTGAGCTTTCTCAAGTACATTAGCGCAGGTGTGAGGGGTATGCAAATGAGGGGATTACATCAAAGCCTACCCCCTCCCACCCTCGCCCCACCCTTATGCGAAAAGTATTTTCTGGACGCAAGGTGATCTCGGAGCAGTAGCTGGGGGTGGGGGCGGCTGGGAGGTGTGTGCGTGTGAGTTTGGACCTTCTGGCAGAGGCGCCCATGGCAACGGGACAGGATGAGGGATGAGGGGGGGGGAGTGTCGCGGGCTGATTAAGACGTATCGCTGGCAGGATCTCCGGAGCAGGCAGGGGGTCTGTGCTGCATTGCAGTCTGTTTCACTCCCTCATGCAAGGTCATGCCGATCAGTCATCGATCGAGCCGTGTATGGCCAGTCTACATGCAACCAGTTCACATACAAGCATACACACAAATACCCTCCTAAGTATTTTCAGGTGTGCAGTTTAATGACAAGCTATTAGAAGGGAGCAGGATGCAGGGGATGTCCCGGCTTGACGGGCTTGTTGGTGCAGTGATGAGTCTGTTGTCCGATATCTGCTGCGTCCGAAGGTATGATAAATAACTCTCAACACATACAAGAATTTCTTCTATAAAGGCTTGCGTCGAATTCCCCATGTTCAGCCAAGCTTGCTGGCGATCGGCACATTTTTAAGTACCTTGTTTGTAGAAAAATCTAAATTAAGGCCTGTATGCGTCTCTGCATACCTAAATAGAAGCCTCGTTTTTGGAAATAAGTCATTTTTCTAACAAAACTCACCACAATTAACTTTACTTTGCAGTGGTGTTGGTCCCAGCACCTGAAACCATAACAGGGCTGATTTAAGAATAGAGAAGCTTTAATGATTGTCCTGACAAGGCATGGGGTGAAAGACCTTTTGTGTTTACCTGAGCATTTTCCCAGAATCCCACCCTGATAAATATGCTGCCTCTACTGTAAGGTACGCGACTTTGGTGTTTTTTTACTCCCCCTCCCAAAATCGGTGGACATGGAGCTGCAGTTTTTGTGTGGTAGCCGGCTGGATCTGGTATGACATCTGATCAACTTAAAGCAGTTTAAGCATCAAAGATTTAAAAATCAGCCAAGATCTTCCCTTTACTGTCACCTGGCACTTTTATTACCAGCCAGATAAAGATGATTATCTCTGTCTGAAGAGCTGCAAGTCTCACACGTCCCCTCTGTAAGTCTGAAGGAAGTCGTGTCTCTGAGGACTCGATGTAAGGCCGCGGCTGGCAGAATGCATCGGAGATCTGTGTTTGAACACACCGTCGTTAGACTGCCTGCGAGGCTACCTCGAGTTCTGGCTGCAACGGAATGAAATCCACAGAGGAAAATTGGGTAATTGCGGAACACGTTTACACCCAGAAAATAATTGCATCTCTTGACCAAAATCCCATTCAGTAATATGTCTATGAACATATTCTTATTAAAAGTGAATTTTCTTAGGCGGCTGAACGGGAAATCATCCCGGAGTAATATGTGGAGATCAGAGTTGGAGATTAATTGGATAGGGATTTTTTTGTTCCCTTTTGCTTTCCACAACCAAACGTATCCTATCTTTCGTGCCCAAAGGCATTGACGACAGACACACATGATGGGCAGGACTTTTTTCCCCTCTTCAAAAGCTCGGGATGTGTCAAAATGTCACGATGGCAACTAGCTGCTTACAGCGAGCAGCTTTGGGGACGCGTGACGCGCCGAGGGCTGCGGGAAATTGCGCATTAAACATAACAGATGAGTGGAGTACCACCCGGGGAATTTTAATTGCCGTTTGCCTCGTCGCGCCGGATGCTTCTCTCGCCCGAGGAGCGCTAATATTTATTTACGGAGCAGAGTAACGTGACGGCAGCAGTCGCCGGGGGAACACCGGAATTTATCTGGAACATTCCATCCGTCTGAAAGACAGGCTGCACTTATGTTTTTCTTTTTTCTTTCAGTGAGTTAAACTTTCCCTTTTTGTAAGCGATCGGGCACTGTTGGGTGCTGAGATGTGAGAACAGTCTATCTGGTCTGGTGGCACGTTCATTTGCACTCTGACTTGCACCGCAGGTAAAACACAAGATGACAGTGATTCCCAAAGTGCCTGCAAGGATATTCACCCAGCCAGGTTTCTGTAATTTCGGGACTTACTTGGTGACAATGGCGAAGGAGAGACCAGGGAAGGGGGACACAACTTAATCATATATGATGTAATGGTCTGTTTATAGAGGGGATGAATGAAGCCAATATAATGAATAAATGAAGCCTCCCCCCCGTTTGGCGTACATCAAAAAACTCATATTTCCTGGGCTGTGTAAAACTCACCAGAGATGTGCTGTGTCCCTCTGGTTTGCTTTCAACTCATTAGCGTAAATTCCATTGTGTTTTATGGGAGACTTCGTGCCATAAGTGCTTGCTTGGCGTTGCCTAATGCACACACTACAGTCTGTTCCGTATTTTTACTCGTCACTGTGATGTTATCATCCGCAGGAACCCAGCAACCTGGACGTTCTAGACCTTTTTTTGGTTTTACATGTTAAGCAGAGAATTTCACACAATCGAGGGCTGATGCTCTGTGCATATCTTATTAGCTTTGGCTGCTCACTTAATACGATGTTGCATTTCAGTTAAATCATTTGATGTCATGAAAGGCAGTGGGATAAGCGTATGTACAAGTCAGTATGCTGGGGAGTCACTAAGGCTATGGGTTAGAGATGATTTTCTCCTTACTGAGCCTTAAATCCCAAATAGCATTCCTGTCGTAAACTTACTGTCATGGTTACGGACTACAGTACAACATGCTACCTACAACAGCAAGCTTGTTTTCTTGTTGCTATTTGCTAAAGAAGTGTGGCTCAAACAAACTGTCCAAGGACAATATTTCTGATGAGTGAATTGTACCCTAAATACCAGAGCACATTCAAAGCAGTAGATTCACTCTTTCAGTCTCATTGGCAGCAAATGTGTGGTATGTCTGTATGCCCGGAGAACAAAATCATATAAAATACTTATCTTCACTAATATATATTTTTCAAGCAGTTTGTCCGAGACAGTATAGATTTAACGGTTGGATCGCCAGAGATCTGCATAAGAAGGTTAAGATGAACTTTATTGATCCCAAAGGGAAATTTTGGATTTTTAATTCAAAGCAATTGCGAGTTTCCATTTAAAACAAACACGTGAATGAAAAATGAATGAAAAGAAGCAGGCCATTTCTGTAGGAAAAAAATGTCAGAAAATGTATACATTTATTTTGTACTTTGGTCTGTTGTGTTTTCTATATAAATCCTGTGACATTATGGGGGATGGAGTTCTATTAGACAAGTGCCTAGTTTCTCTGTCAAGCTGCCAGTGTCCTGAGTCACATATTTTTAGAATTTTATCCATCCATTTATCTGTATTCCAGCAATCTGGTACGGGTTGGGGGGGGGGGGGGGGCTGGAGTCTATCCCAGGCAGCCCAGATGGGCCCCAAGGCGGGGTTCATTCTGCACAGCAGCCCTTTTTAGGAAACATATTCAAACTCATTC
>JAABNY020000112.1:1107938-1133596 GCA_015164015.2 Brevimyrus niger | reverse complement strand
CACACACACACACACACACACACACACAGAGGTTTGTAATTATATCTTTGTGGGGACTCTCCATTCATTTCTATGGGAAAAACTCTAATCCCGACATGACAACCTTAACCCCTACCAAGCCCTGATCTTAACCACAAGTAACCAAAGAAAATACGAGACTTCCAACATTTTTACTTCTTTGATTGCATTCACAGATCTTTCTGGGGACCTGAAACATTGTCCCCATAATGTAAAAAAAAACACAAAAAAGGTTTTTATTACAATGTGGAGGACACACAGTTCCCACATTCAAATACCTACATTTACTAAAAATGCTACAATTCAATTCTTGCAAGCCCAGAGTACAAAAAAATGATCCGGTGGAAAATATCCACGTTTATTGGAAAGAATTTTTTTAGTTATATCTGCATTAAATATTATTTGTAATATGATTCAGGTCATTCTACAATCTGTGGATGCCCATTAAGTAAATATATCTCTAATGTACCACTTGTGTCACACGCAGATCTTTGCCCTCTCAAATAGATAGACGCAATGCAGTTTATATTCCATATGCAGGTTATATTCTATTAAATTCCATATTTATGTCTATCGTTCTTTCCTTTGAGACCCTGATAACCCGGAACGTCGAGCCATGGCTTCACCGCAGCAGCGATTATTCCGCACAGTCACATTCCCCCCGCAAGGCAACAGTGTCGAAAGGTCAAGAAGCTAACGCGGGAGATAATATCTAGACAGCTTCCAGATGTCTGCGGTGCGGATAGACGACTGCCATTGCAGATTCTAATGGGTGAGGCTCACAGAAGATCAGGCAATAGTGTGCACAGGTTGTGGGGAAAAAATGCCTTTGTCTGAGGAAAGTGACAGTTTGCCTCCTGCAAAGGGGACAAAGTGTGTCTCCGTGGTTTAGTAGGATGTCACCTCCGGCAATAGCTGTCCGTGCTTCATGGGGAACTACCTACTGCGTCAATACTTGATAAAGAAGCATGAGAGGTTTTAAAATACATACGGGAAGCACCACTCAAAAACACAGGAAACCATTCAAACCCTTTATCACAGTTTATTTTCTCCTCCACTTTACTGGGCTATCTCAATAAATCGTGCAATTCGCAATACGGGTGTATTGGCTTTATTTGATCTGCTTATACAAGCATCTTGTGTAGCAAGCTGCTTTAGTACCCGGAAATAAATCACTGATATGCAGCATTCGTAATTGCAGCAAATCTAAACGTTTTCAAAAGCTGTGTCTCAAGGGAGAACTCGTTTTGATTCGGTGGATGCCGATGTTCTTCTTCTACATTGTATTTTGATAGCAAGATTGCTGAAATATGTACAACACTTGCTATACATGCTACCCAAAGGTGATTTAAGGTTAGCGTTGTAGCAATTTAAGTTAAGGTTTTCAATGCCGATTTATCTTGGGTCCAATGTGACAGACTGTTAGCATGAGATTAGCGCGAGATGCTACCCACCGCACTCTGGAGGGATGGGCTTTAGGGGGCCAATTTAATACTCTGGAAAAGGGAAAAAAATTATATTGCAAATGAGCAGCGGTAAGACTTATTGGTGTAAAGTCATAGTGTACAAACAGCTGGATATCAGCGGGTGAGGCCTCTTCGCCTGAGTTTGGAAGGTCGCTGGTTTGAACCCTGTGTTTGGCAAAGCAGCCACATTCCTGTTGGGCCCTTGAGCACAGTCTTTCCCCCCTAAAAATGTTCCAGGGGCTTTGCTTCAACCTCTACATGTGTCCTACACTGAATGGACGCTGTGTCCTGCATCATAATGAAGTTCGATAGATCGGCTTCCCATACCGTGTGGGTCTCATAATTAGCTAGCTGTAGTGAACCAGGCTGAATTATCCTGCGCGTGTGGCGTGCGAGATCACACTCGCCGGTTAAGCAGAGAGTGGTCATATGTGACATATGTGTAGACGTGAGTCACTGCTGGAATGGGGCACAGCGGGTGTCGCGACAGATCCCCTGCGTTGGTCACGTGACTGTCGCCAGTGACATTTCTCCGAAGCTGAACGTCCTCGTGATGAGGCTGCGCAGATGTGAGTCTGGGTCTTTGATCTTCCTCGGGTGGAGCAGGGAAGAGCCGTAGCTGTGAATTAACCATGCAAGGCGGGGGACGGCAGGAGCCTCGTGCGTTTAGTAAACTGGCATCTCTTCTTCCACTTTCTTCTCAGGCCACGGGGCACTGAGGCCAGACTCAACTGGTAGGCGGACAAGTGTGCTGTGAAAGGGGGGGGGGGGGCGGGGGGGAACAAACAAGAAAACACGTCATAAGAGTCACACCGCCCACAGCATCATGCTGAGCGCCTTCGGGGGCCAAGGCTGAAATCACAGAGCAGCTGGGCTGCCGCCTTGATTAACGCTCACAGGCCTGGAGTCATGTGACCTGCTGTCACACGTCAGGCCTCGAGGGACCCCCCTCTTGCCTCAGCTGGTTTGGAAAGCTTCCCATGGTTGCGTCACCATGCACACTTTATTGGAGTGTAGCTCAATGCGATAAGTCTTTTTGCCTATCGGCAAAAGGTCACTGGTTCAAATCCCCAATTTGCCAGCATGAGTTCAATGTTAGACCCTGGTGCAAGCCCCCCCCCATCACTCGATGGACAGCGTGGCCATTTTCTCAAACAACATCATGTTGGCTAAAGGTGCCTGTTAGATGAATATGAACGTACACGTCATGGTTTAGTTATTTTGTAGTTTCTCATATTTTCTGCACTTTTCAATACTTCTATTGCTTTGAAAACATTGATCATATTTGCTGTATTATATTTCATTTTTGCATGTTGTTTTTGCTTAGGGTCCTAGCCAAAATAACTGGCCTGAAATACCAAGATTTGCAGCCAATTAAGTACAGCATCCAGCAGCTGATATCATACAATGTTATAAGATAAAATCCCGAAAGGCACATGGGGAAGAACAAGAAAAATGGTGATCAGCTAGCTGCCCAAACACTTTACATTTCAGCTTTGCTAAGCTTACTATGCGTTCATCTTATTTATACAGGGAACGTAGGGAGAGCACATCGGCACAGTGATCTCTTAGCTGCTACTATATTAGTTTAGCCATCAGTGTTCCTAAAGCATTGGTGCATTGGCAACACTTTCTATGAACGCCATGTCTATAAGAATCTATGAACACATTCATAACACATTACAATTTATGAAGCATTATAAACATAAATATGTATTAAAAGGCATAATGCATTATAGTGGTGGGGAAGTTATTTAAAAAAGTAATCCATTACAGACAGTTCAGGTCCAGCAAGTACACAGCAGATTATTTTTGTGAGTAACTTCCCCAGCACTGTGCATCATGAACGCTCCATGAAACTCTCATCCACTGTATAATGCACATTTGCTGCACTGCTATATTTTCATGTGCATACAAAGGACAAGCAAGATGGTGTTGAAGAGCACCGATGGCGCTCCGCAGAGGAGTAAGTAGGAGTAACTGGGCCAGTTAGTTAGCTAAAGGTTTAGAAAGGTTAGCCAGTGATTTGGGTCAAATTTGTATCCTGTGTCAGGTGAGTGTACAGTACCCAGAAGCCCTAAAGCAGACAGATTGTCATGGGAGGGTGTGTTGACAGATTAGCAGACATACACACAAATGTGAACGAGGTAATAATGGTTGTTATTGACCAATATGAGGCAGTACAGTATGAGAGGGTACCAAGTCTAGTGAGAACTCTGCATCTCTTATGACTATTAACATGGTGTGACAGCCTTTTAATGACTTTATAAAGAAAATAAAATGTGAATGATTGCCTTTTCTGACAAAGTGATTATGTTTTGATATGCTTATTTTTTTCTTCAGGCATTGTTCTACCTTAAGTTTGCCATTAAAGTATGAGTTTTCATCTTCTAAAACTCATTCAATTAACGCTATATTTTTGATTAAAAAAAGGTTAAATAGTGGATTTTCTGCTTTTTTTTTCTTTTCTTCTTTATTATTCTTTATTTTCTGCTTTATTTTAATTTGCCATAAAATACCTTCCTTCATGCTATTTGAAAAACAACAGAAATCAATACAGGTTTTCTTTAGATATTTTATAAATACCGGAGACCCCAGCTTAAGTGTGAAGTAATCCAGTGATACATAACAAACTTGACCTTAGACCTCTGACCTCACCATGCGTGACAGCGACCAATCTGTGCTGTTTTTTTCCTCAGAAGACACCTAATTATTCTCAACAGGACAAGCTGCAGTGATGCTGGGAGCTCAGTGCCACTCCTGGGAGGGAAAGTAGCTTCCACAGCCCAAACAGCACAAACCCTGTCCTCTTTCTACAGCCACCCAGTCACATGGATGGCGGGTTCGATAGCCAGATCTGGCAGCAGCACTCTAATGCATGGGCTTACCCAAACTGAAGCCCAGGGGCCTCTGCTATGAAGAGGTCTTCTCCTCTCCCTCTCCCCCCCTAGTGAAGAAATTTTACCATCACCGCTTTGGTCCCCACAGTCAACACATCATTGTAAAACAAGACAGGGGGGCATCTGACAAGTCAAATACCGGAAGACCTCTAATCACCTGCCTCTGATAATCAATTTCCTCCAAACAGATCTGACCCCAAATCCTGCTTTGAACAGTTTATTGCAAGTTACAGAGAAAAGGCAGATCGCAAAACACTTTTGCTGCCGGCTTTTAATAAACAAAGTATAAAGAATATATTAACATTTAATATTATCACGGCTCAACTGCAACTCTTCAAGAAATAAGTCTTATGTAATGTGGTCGTCCTTTATGTTGGCTCTGTGAAGGAAGATTAAAAAACAATCTTCATTAGCCTTTCATAAAAACTGACATTTGGAAAAGTAACTCCATATGGCAGACACAGATGTCATCATTCTCAAGATAAACGTATTTGCCAGGTGACTGAATACAGATGAAAATGTCCATACCTACATCCAACAGCAAAATGCATACAGCTCCAATACATGTTAATATTAGAATTTAGCGATTAATTGTCATTGTTGACACACCACAGCACAATAACAATATGTGTCCTCTGCATTTAACCTATACAGTATGTGACAATGTGACATAGCAGGGGGCAGCTAATTCAGCACCCGGGGACGGTACCTTGCTCAGGGTACCTCAGTGATCAAACATGCATTAGATTCAATTCAGAGGTTCCAGGGCTGAAGTGTGGCTGTCTTACAAAAGTATAAAAACACTTTGGAAACGGCCATACCGTTTGAGCGCCGCTCAGAGTTAGAGTAGCAAACCATGGACGGTTTGATCCTGAAGAAAAGCGAGGTGTGTAATTATCTTACCGAAAATGACAGCAACGCATCACGGAGCAGAGGTGCTGAACTCCGAGTACTTTCCGTTCTTAGCGGTGCCTGGATTAATGGAGGCTGGTAAATTTTAATGAGATCACAATCTAGATGCGTGTGCTGTAGATTCAATAATGTGTCACACACATCTGCGTGAATAAATGACCGAGCGTGAAACTTGATGTGGTCCATTTTGCACCTTAAACAGCAATACAAATTTCTTTAATTAGGAACAATCAATTATTCAGTCATTTAACTGGTTGGGAGCCTTAGACTCTTAATTAATCTAAATGATTAATTTATGAATAATTAATTGATGTATGGCAATTTTACAGCTGAACAAAGAGAAAAAGCAAAGTAATATGCGACAGCAGTAATTGGATTTCAAACACATTATAACAATAAAGAAATATTTTAATTTGCCATTTAATCAAATTTGCCAAATGCAGTATTACGCACAATCATTACTTTGTTGTTGTTTTTACAAACACTCATCCACATAATCATTTAAAAGAACTAACATCTCAAGATGTTATCTTAATTTAAATCACTGGAATTCCATCCTGGGTTTACCTCATCCTTGTGTCCCATGCTGCCTACCGTAGGCTATGCCCCAACCCTAACCAGCATAAATGGTAGACTCACTACTCATCCCTATCTATTAGTTATGTGCAACTAGAACAAAAAATGAGTTTTTGCAGCATTTTATGCAACCAGGCTTGGAAACACACAGAACTTACAAGAACTATTTTCCTTTCAGGTATTAAAGCAGATTTTAGGAGTATGGTTGCTCATAGTGTCTTTCTGTATATAAAACAAGGTGACTCGCCAATGTTGAAAGGTTTATGAATTCACAGCCATAACAAAATGTTCCAGAGAAACAGGTTATGTACTGCAGCCTGTCAGAATCCGTGACTGCAATCAAAAAATGAACATTTCCAAGGTCACTTATGGTTAAGTTTAAGGAAGGGGTTTGTATATGGGTTTTGCCCATAGAAATGAATGGACGGTCCCCACAAAGATATAACTACAGGTCTGTGTGTGTGTGTGTGTGTGTGTGTGTGTGTGTGTGTGTATGTGCCCTGCACAGGATCGCCTTAGCTTAAAGTCATATGCTACCTGGGATAGGGTTCAAGCCCCCCCCCCTTTGTGACCCAGTCTAGGAAAAGCGGTTAGAAGATGAATGGAATGAATGGATGGATGGATTAATGAAAAAATAAAAAAACTGTTTAATAACATCTGCATTATTAATTATTCATTATTGTGGCCTAGTATCGCATCAGCTGGATGGTCTTAGATGACAGACATATGAAACCGTTCTTATATTTAGAAACAGTGCCTACAGTACTCATTTTAGTAATTCTTTACCTGGTTTTTCTAAAGGCCTAACATGCCATTTGAAATGGAATTGATATTATAGTAGTCACAGAGTTGATTTTTGAACTTCATTTTAGAACGTCTTGTGCAAGAGTAGCTCTGGGCTGGATGGAATGAGTTTTTGTCACATGACTTTGACCCACCCTGGCTCGAGTTTAACATACCACTCCACCCCCTGCATTATGTCATATTGTCTGAATGTTAGGAGTAACATTTTTACATGATCAGTTTTGTATCGGAGTGCCATTACATCAAACTGTGTTCATTATGAATGAGAAATCAATACTTCTCAAGCTTGGTTTTCTTGGAAGAGTTATGGATTTGAGAAGGTTAATGAATTGTGTCGCTACTACTGGTTGTACATGAATGTGCCCAAAAGCTTTCCTTCGAAAACTTTCTTGACCATCAGTTGACCATCAGTTGGATCAGTTAAGTCAGAGATGAAGTTCTATCAAAGATCAGGCAGTGCACATTTCTCAATGTGTCTTGTTTAAAAAAAATATGTATCTACTGTAATTATCAGTTTTCAAACCTGATAGAACTCAGGTATATAAAGAGCAAGCCAATATGTATTTACTGATCATATTCCTTTAATTCATGTACACATTGTTCCGAATTGTGTACTGACATTATAATAATATGCTGATATCATGTTTAACCATAAACAGTGCTTCCTATGCTTACCTTACTGTTGTTCAGTGCGTCACACCTTTCCTTCAACTGACAAGCGCGTTATGACGACGCCGTTTTGGATTCCGGTTGCCTCAGGTCATGTTCTGGCAGAATGTTCTATCCGTTGAAAGTGAGCCGTTTACCTGTGGGGCTTCTTGCTAGTTGAGCACCCGAAAGTTCCTTTTTGTTTCTGAGTAAATGAGACCCGGTGGAAACGTTTCAGCTCTCCATACCTTCCTGAAGGGTTAGGTCTGTAGGCACAGGTCTTCAGTTGGTCCACACGTCAGTTCAGTAGATGCAGCTAGCAAGATGAGGCAAGAGAACGACGGTAAATGCATCTGGTTATTACTTTTGTTGATACAACAACAACAACAATAATAATAATAATAATTAATAACACTATATAGAGGAATAACAGCTTGCTCACCCATATATCAGAAAGAAAATGTTTTTTTTGAGGGGGAACAATAGTTGAAATCGAATTCTGTCGTTTTATTCATGTAAGCATTTCACGTATGTAATTATACAGAATTGTGGGAATATCGAATTCTCAAAATTAGTATTCATTATGTTAACCCCATACATCATCATTGACTGAAAATGTGCTTTATTTTATGGGCCCTTGTTTTTCAAACTTAATACAGAGATGAGTCATTTCAAATGTTGGCCTAACATCTGTTTACTGTGCGAGTTCAGACAGAGGTGAATGCCTGGTCGGGCTGCAGAAACACGCAGCTGCTGCTGTCAGGATGAATGTAAGGGGACCTGTGATTGGACAAGGGCAAGTTCCAAAGTAGCACACGACACAGAAGTACGAAGAGCCCCAGACCAGTGTGAGAATAAGACACATTGACAGTAAAAGGGTGAACGTCACTTGGGGGATTGTTTTGTTTGATGTCAGCTTTTATCAACATTGCAAAGAAGTTCCAGAATTTTCAACACATTGTGAAGTTATCTTGCTTTTCTCCCTACCTGCTGTGTCTGGTAACCATAAAAAATCTAGTCTTTAACTGACACCAGTGATAAAGTATCATTTTGTTCTGATGTCTGGTATTGACTTAATAAAAATTCATTAGATACAAGACCAGCCTAAATGGATGAACAATGAAATTAGGATAAAATACCTAAACGAATTACAATATCATTGTGCATAAAACCCTGGACCTATAACACTTTCATAGATTTTCCCATATACTGTACATGAACCTGATCGTAATTTAGGAGATGTTGATATAAAACATTGCCGGATCTTTCTAAGCTCATTATTATAAGCTCGGCTGACACAATTAACTTCAGCCGCATGCATACTGATACAGAAAAGAAAGAATGTGTCGATTCCCACCACATAATGACCCCAAAATGCCCAGAAGCCTCCGCACCCTGGGTATGAATGCAGGAACCAGGAAATTCAGTACTTTTCTTCCCACTGACTGCCAGGTGGATCTCTCCCGACATGAGCTCTGCGTCTCTTCTGGAAAGCAGAGCGGCGGAAATGATCGTAATGAACTTTTCATTAGGTCCTTCGACTTTGTGCTTAAAAATAAAGTGCGGAGTTATTACAGAAAGGTGACGATGGTGAGAAATGGCCGACAGAACGACATACAGACAGCAGACAGGCTCCAGAAGTTCACTTACTGTCAGACTACACACATCGTCTCATCGTCAACGCGATTTTCTAAACATGGTGTGACCGCCTGTGCCAGATATGCTGGTTATGCTGGATTTTCACACGCTAGAGTGTCCCGAGTTTTCAGGGGATGGCGTGAGGAACAAGAAACATCCAGTCTGTGGCATTTCTGTGGCCAGTAACACCTCGCAAGAGAGGTCACAGGGTCACGATGGCCCGACAAATCTGACGGGAAGGCTGCAACTGCAAAGATTACCGCTCAGTACAGCGGTGTATAAAAAGGCATGTCTGTGTGCACATCTCGTCGGAGTGGTTTTGAAAACCCAGTCCCTGGACTAAGAATGTCCAACCTACAGGCAACTTGTACTTACGAATGGCTGCCATAAAGTCTATTACACGAATGATAAGGGTTAAATGAAATGGTTTGTAATAACAAAAGTACGCACTACTTTGTGACGCCCGTAAAAGCATTGCATTCATCAGCTCAAGGTGCAGTAGAGTACATTAAATATATATATTACACAATAAGAGAAACATTTGAATAACTGACGGCAAATATGAACCATATGTACCTGTTCAGACTTACCTATAAGTTCGACTTAAAGACAGAGAATGAATCTTATTTGTACCTAGGAGGCTGCCTGTATTACTTGGTATACCTAATAATGTGGCCACGGAAAGTGTATGTACGCGTATCAGACCTTTCTTATCACAAGAAATGACATGTTTTAGTCCTGCGAATATTATTGCAGGGTATGCTTCTAATTTTCTAAGAGATATCTGGTGATAAAAGCCATTTACCAATTGAAAAGAAAAACAAAACACTCAAAACCAGTGGATTTCACACTGGGACCCAGGCAGTTTTCCAGTAACTGTGTCAACGCTTCATAGACATGCCACCGGTCGGCCTCCAGCTGAATTACAAAAATGTATCAGTCATCGTCACATGAGTCACTCATGTCACCAGAAGTCCTTAATAAAGATTGCAAAACTGAAAGCAGTAGATAAACTAACACGATTTACAGGCATGCTCCGCTGTAAATACAGTGCCGGCTGTACGGAGAACCATCGCTCTCGGGCCGCCTGACCCCCATCCGTCTTATTTTATGACTGTATGTCCGGAAGTGGAAGTGGGACATTTATTGGATGTAACGACCGAGACCAAAGGCACCAGGGCCAGTGCTGAGAGGAGATACCGTGACTGACACTGGACAGGACATTTGACTGGACGAGCATGTGGGTAAACAATGTCCCCTTTTGAATCAGGCAGCTGGGAGGACGGCTCTGCAGATGGTGCAGATAGAGCAGTGAGGCAGCGTGATAAGATTAAGTGGGTCAGGAGAGCTGCCAGGTAATAAAATCAGGCCCTACAGCTACTGCACTAGCTGTAACCACAAAAGTTGGGGTTCGAGTAGCAGGCAGGGCTTTTAGTCCCTGTTTCCCTGAGCGGTGTACTTCCCCTGAACGAATGTGTGAATAAAATGCTTCTAATTAACTTTTTATCTAAGCAAGACATTGCCAATAACAATAATTAGAGGCATAGATGGTGAAATCTTATAGGAATGTGGAGTTGTAATGTGCACAGCTATGTTCCAATTCACACCTACACGCAATTAAATGTTTTCAATCACAAAATTATAGCAATATAATATGCTGATGTCACGCTTAACGGCCAATAGCGCTTCCAGTGCTTCCCGTACTGCTGTTCGGTGCGTCACACCTTTCCGCCACCTGAAAAGGGTGTTACGACAACACTGTTATGTGCTCTGTTGCCTCAGGCCGTGCTCTGGCAGAACGTTCTATCCGTTGAAAGCGTGTCGTTTACCTGCGGGGCTCGTCGCAAGTTGAGCACCAGAAATCTCCTCTTTGTTTCTGAGTCAGAGGCCTGGCAGAAACTTTTGGGCTCCGCGTTCCTCCCCGAAGTTTTACGTCTGCAGACTGTCAGTTTGTCCACAGGTCAGTTGCGACAAGGCAGCTAGCGAGCGTACATAATACATAAATATGGCAGAGGTAAGTACAGCAAACTGGGGGAGGGTGAACACAAAGGACAAGGCATTTCCACAGAGCAAACAAGATGGACTGTGTACTGACAGACTCATATGCACATGCGGTGTCTCCGGGTCAGTTGTGGGGTGAAGCCCCAGCTGAAAGTGTTTGTTTTATTTTGGTTAGAATCTGCTGAAAGGTGAATGAGGGCCCCTGATACTCTGACTACTTCGACTCTTTAAATCAGAACGGGCCATTGGATGTGCAGCTTTTCACTTAGATTACTAACTAGGTCCTCACACCTAGGTTTGAACAGATGACCTAAAGTTTATGCTAAAACTCTGCAGACACTGGCCCTTTAAGGATAGGATTACCTAACCCCTGCTTTAAATACATTTCTTACCCCCCCACCGTGCCAATATGCTTAATTGTCCTGGAATGTCTTTGACTGCATTGCCTTCCTATCTGTATTACATATAATCACCACAGCTTAAGCACAGAGTACTGCACCAGCAGCCCCCCCATCTCCCGCATCCCCAGGAAAGCTCTGGACTTCACCAGGACAGTAACGGTGCTGAGGAATGGCCTACAGATCACGCCGGCTGCCAAACAGAACTCCTAATCAGCCCGGAGCTCTGCCCTCGTAACTCACAGGACCCCAGGGAGAAGATTAAGAAAAACTGTTACAGGGAAGGAGTCCAGACCTTAATCCACTGTGGCTATGAGGAGCTGTATTTTATTGCATTTTAAAAGTCCTGATTCGCAATTATATACTTTTACCAACATTTTGCTGAATTTCAAGTTGTTTTCCTCCATTATGAAAATATCTCAGGCTACAAAAATCAATTATACTCTTTAATTAAAGTAAGATTCAGTTATGCATTAATTGAGGGTTAAGGCCCATTGCTGTTATTTACCAGACAGTTCAGTAGATCCAGTTTAAGAACTAACTGCCACACCTCTCATTAGGATTTAAATCTGAAACCAGCTGATCCATTTTTTTTAAAGCAAACTGCATTTCTAGCCCCAACAAGCATCCTGGAAAAGGCTAAGTTCTGAAGTGCAGCAGAGATGTAGATAGCTACACAAGCTAATATCTGTGCCAATGATTAGAGGGAGATAACGGATTTTAAAGTAATCTGTTCCTTTGACTGGAGTAAAATAACATCATGTAGTTAGAAGTCGATAAATCAGACATCAGATGATAGATAGAGTGGCCGATTAGTTGAAATCTCAAAACCAGAATAAGTTATAAAAATTTTGCTTTTAGAAGTTTGGCACGTCAATACTAACAGTATTTATTGGACATCAAGTAATCATATCGGGGTTCCGTGAATTTCAGATCTAACCTTGAAAATCAGGAAAATGTCAGATTAGTAGACGAGAGTTATAATGTTAAATTTTTTACTTGCTCAGTATTGCAATACCTAAAAACACCTCTATCACTATAGTCACTATAGTCTACCCAAATAGTGCCCAGCAGATGTTATGCTTGAGGTGTCTTGTAAGGCAGAAGACAGATTGCAATAAGTCCTTTCACTGTGCTATAACTAATCTCAATCGAGTTATTAATTAGTATCCTCATGCTTCAAAAGAAACACAAAGAAACCTTTTCTTTTCACAATGGTGGTTATTTGTTATCTGTAATCAAATTAATGGAGTGTGGAAGACGCTAACAATGTCATAATAGTGTGACAGTCATCAGGCTGGCTACGTTGTCGCATTTCACTCTATAATTCAAATGGAGCCTGTTGAAATAAAATAGAAGGCAAGGGAATGATAGATTTAAATGATAATGTAATTTAAGAATCAGACTCCCCAGGAGGAAAACTAAGAAGAAGCCTAATTGAGAACACAAACAAAGAAAATAGGTTGATGATTGAGATTCCCTATTTGCCCTCCTAGGACAGACCGGACAACTCACTTACAGATTCCCAGCTTCTCCACAATATAGACCCAGGGAGTTCTGTAGGTGACAGGAACCTCACTCTGGGCATGTCGAGAAGGGTTCTTTGGGCTCTGTTTGAAGAAATGGAATTCAGAGAAGAGAGTGATGCAACAGGCATAACTAGGGGTTAAAGTGCGACTTGGCAAGTGGGGGGAGGGGGGGGGCCCTAAGATCTGGTGTAGCGGTGCAGTGGGAAAAATGATACGCCTCAAAATGACCTCCAAATTGACTCAGATTATATCTACACAGGCTTTGCAAATCAAAACCATCTCCATCCACACAGGTGTTTCCACATCTTTTACAAAAGTATTTCCATACACGGTGAAATATGCAAAAGTGTATATCAGGTGGCTATTAACCAACATGCGTGCATCAACACACTGATTGGTCAATTAATTTTGCAGCAGTGACACCGTGTGATACGCTATTTAGCTGCATACAGGCCAGCGACAGGGAAAGTGCCCCAGAAGGCAGCTGCCCCTTGTCCGCCGTGTGTGAATAGTGTTTACTTTCGTGTAAGGAGTCCAGGGCCGTACCTCAGTATGCATACTTGATCATACAGGACTTGTGTTCTTGCTTATGTGTTGTATGTCATACGTCATTGCAGAAGACCAGCTCAAATACTAATGTAAAGAGGACAGTAAAAATCCCCGGATGTTGTTCTTGCCCCAGCCCAAATATCAAGAAAGTGTCGGATGCATCTGTACCAAAAGAGACCAATCCGGTGATTTACTGCGCCCCAATTTTGTTCTTGGGAGGCGAGTTAGCAAGACTGCTCTTGCCAGGATCACAAGTATGATATGCGTTTTCGCTTACTCTCACTGCAACTGGAACATGCAGCTTCCAGAAATTGGCTGTGGGGGCGTTTATAAAAGGGGGAGTTGAATACGCTGAGGTAGTGCGCACAAAAGGAAAGGGCGGAAACGAATGCCTAAAACTGCCAATGATATGCTAATGAAACTTCATTCACCAATCAAATTTATTCATTTATTAAACAAGGGTGCCAAAACCCTTCCAGATCATTCCGGCCCATTTTTAACCCTGGACATAGGATTTATCCAAGGGTTTAGATCAGTGTTTCCTAATGCAGTCCTCAGGGAACCCCAGAGAGACCCTATTTTTGCTCTCTCCATGCTCCCAGCTAATCATGAACAATGAATACATACTGAGTACAGGTGCATTGGGAGTTATTGTAAAAGGCCTAGAAGCACTGAAGTAATCCGTATGAAATATTGCAACAATCAAGGGAAGTGTTTTCTCAAATTTTAGACTCTTCAAAATGTTGACTCATTTGCTTCAGTGACGGCATTGCTGACAACTGACATTCTTTCTACCGGCTTCCAGATGCAGCCCCCTGGAATGCTTCTCCAACAGTCCTGAAGGAGCTTCCATAAGTTCTGGCCACAAGTTGGCGGCCGTGCTACTACTCTTCTATCAAACTTTTCCAAAACCAGCTCTATGGGATTGTTCATAAGATAATACTTACTACATAACTCCAAGGTGTGCATCGTGTCCATATCCTTATCTTGTTGGAAGATTTTCAGTAGGTGTGTCCAGACTTTTGACTGGTACTGTGTAAGGAACAGCGCATCAAAAGACATTTATACTTGTCTGGATGTCTATCATATTTCTCAGCCAGAAATCTGTCTTTGAGAGGAACAGTGAACAGAAGAGATGGCAGGGTGATTGTAACTGACACACAAGGTTGTTTAACACTGCTTTAGTGTTGCATTCCATTTGCCTCGGGATCCGATTTTCGGATTCCGATATTACGTCACATCCGGTAAAAACTCATGAAACCCGAGTCGGATATGTTCCATTTGCCACAGAAGTAGCAACACCATAAACCCATATGAAAAAGCAAGATTTTTTGCTTAGCCGGACAACTTGGCGGATTTTAGGTACCTCAGAATAAATGGCCTTTATCTTTGTTCACTTATAATTAGCCCAAACTACTTTAAATCCGACAAATAATCCGACTAATCATGAAATCCAATTCTAGACTGGTTAATTGGTAGCCATCATTAGCAATATCACTTGATAAAACATTACTTCACGTATAAAACTCTGTAGCAACACGTCCACAGATAAGTTGGACGGTATGGTGTGTGTGATTTAATGAGCCATAAATGAGAAGTAGTGCTTAAACAGGATAGAACTACAACTTTCCCTTCTGTTGATAAAGGGTGCAGCCATATTGGATTCTGAACTCAGGATCCTCTGCATTATCTGAGATATTTCTCGGATCTCCGAGAAACGAGAGCGCGCATGTCGTCACTTCCGGCTTCCAAACTCGGAAATTCAACCCGGAATCCGAGTTCAGAGGGCAAATGGAATGTCCGATTATGCTCCACTGGACCTACCATGATAGTGAGGTGTTCTGCAAGTTCGGAGAACCAAGTGCAGCGTGTGCATGTTCAATGATTAATAACAGGGGACGACACGCCGCAAAATGTTATCCAGGAGTCAGGGTCGAAACAAGCCAAGTGCAAAAGCAACGTGAAGCAAGATGAATACCAAGTCCAACTCACATACGAAATGCAGGTTCAGGAAACAGGCAAGGATACAGGAACGAGAAACTGAATGGAAACACAGAGAGGCACAGAGAGTTCTGTAAAAATCAGGCTCATTACTTTGCATTGAGCTACCTTCCAAAATGTCTTAATTTAATTAAAAAAATGTGTCCCAGGATTGACTAGTATTCTGTTGTGCGGCTTTGAGGGCTGCCTGGATGTGGCTTCATGCATTACTTGTATCAAAGCTACATATAACATCGATTCCCATGATTTGCAGTAAACTTTGTTAATTTGACAGTAACACTCACAAATAGTCAGCTCTGGGTCTCGACGGCTCAGCAGCATGTGTATCATAAGGCCAGAAGTTTCCCTCGATGTTCTAAAATTACTGGTTTATGATCTGGATCTAATGTTGTTTATGGGAAACAGGAAACTCACCAGGATCTTTCGCTTACAAGAGGTTTCAGAGGAAGTGAATGTGAGTCAGAGGATGCTTTGATGTAAGAACAAAATAAGGAATTATTATAAAGTCTGCTGGTTTGCTCTTATTGTATTTCAGTGACCCTGTTGCAGATTAAAAAAACGAACTTAAATGAACAACCTTTCTGCTATACTGATAAGTTGTACTTTCTGTTTTGTGAGTTTTCTTATACATTGATTTGTGTTTGGTATTATCACAGGATTACAGAGACCATATGAAGTATTGTGCTGATTTGTAGAGGCACTCCTAGAACCTTTGTGTCTTGTACTGATTTTTTTCTAGTCTATACTTTATTACTTTTTCATACAAGCCACCATGAAACAAATGTAATCAATGCTTGGGCCTGTACATCCACATTCTGCAGGTAATATGATGACCTGTCTTTTGAGAAAATTCTTGTACGGGTTGGGAAATAGTTCTGAGACCTCAAATATTTGCATATTCTATGTGAAACTGTGACTGAACGACAGAAAATCCGCTCAGAATGATATTAACCCTGAACTGTATGACTGCAGCTTTCAGTCACAAATAAGAAAATGCTATTTCCTGACCCCTGTAATGTTCTTAATGTACCAACTAGACAATCTCAAATACAGTCAGTTCTGTTACTTTGATTTGCTTCATGTGCCACCAGAATAATCCCTAACTGCTGTTCTGTAACGTATGATAACATCCTTCTCCCTCAAGCTCGTCATCTGTGATGACAGTTAACTTGTCAAAATTTGACAGCGTTGGATGTAAAATAACTTGTTGCATCATATTCAACCTTGGATACATTTCAGCTGTTGTCAGTCGAGGATTGCTATCACGTGTATCCTACGTTAACAATAAAGTGATTTGAATACACAGGCAATACAGGAGCCGTGCAAGATGATACAACGAAACGTTACCGTGGGAAAGTCAATACCGACTGTCACTTTATTGCTGTAAATCTTTCATAATATAAAGCAGAGTAATGATTATGAAAAGGAAATAATGAAATAAAACAGACTACTAAATAAATAGCTAGCGAGTAGAATCTGAATATCATAGCTAGTAGCTGCTTCTACGTTTATTTAATATTTAGCGTAATGACTGTCTGTGGCCAATAGGGGGCCCCCAGCCATTGGGGGCCTCACACAAACGTGTGGTGTTAGTGGTGGTGAACATCGCCACTGCAGGTGGATATTGTAAAGGATGCCTATCAGCTGTAGCAAGTGTTGGTGTAACTTGGTGTAACACATTTACACAAATTTGAATCTTAAGTATAGTGTTGTTATATTTGAATCATTATTTTTGTTTCCAACGTTTTTTTTTCTGGAGAGGCTGAATTTGAGGGTGTTAGAGCAGCATTCCCAGCAGGATGTAACAGATAAACTGGTTTGCCTTGTATGCCCTTGTTGACTTGTAATCAGATTTAGATTAATTTTAATTAAGTGCTAATAAATGCTTCCATCGAAGGACCATAATAAAGCTTTTAATTATTGGCTAACTATAAGGATATTTCTTAATTAATTCATGAATTCATTGGTGATGTTCACGTGCGAATGTGCACATCTAGCGTCTAGCCACCCCTGCTATGCTTCCCAGCAAAGGAACTCAGATAAGCTGAAGCTGAAAAGAGACAGAGTGACAGATAAGGTCTCCTCACACACTGTTTAGAGATCCAAGACTGTGACAAAAACACAAAGGACCTTCTGTGTAAAGACCTTAAGAGGCAATTGCTATGTTATTGAAAGGAAGAGAAAAAAATACCAGATAGCACAAAGAAATTGTCACTATAAACTACTGTTATTCCCTGAAATCTTGTTATCACCCATTTTACTAGGCAGGACAGAATGTATTGTCCAAGTTAAATATTGTGGGTATTAAATCAAACTTTTTGAGTGCGGTCACTTTGGCTGTAGTAGGGAGATGTACAGGGGTAGAGTCACAGGGGCACTGAGCCAAGGTGAAAGCTGATTGGCCGCTGGAGTGGCCCCCTCCCCTTTCACTCACCAATTCCGAATATATCATTGGCTAATTATAAGGTTGGCCCGTCTGTATGAATTATGGTCCTTCTTTTGCTCCCTAGTCCTTCCTTAAAAGGCCTTACGATCACCCGTGGGTGGCACAATAGCGGCCCAGCAGGTATAGCTAAACCACACTCTCAGGTTTATGGGTGTAAACCTGGCCCCGTTGCCTTCTGTGTGCAGTTTGCAATATTGCAGTTCAGGAAAAGCGGTGATTCTATCTTAAGTGATCCCTGTGAAAGCCTGGCTGTCCAGCATGTAACAGGCTACGGTATGGCTTCTGGGGGAAGATTAGATAAGAGCCTATTCCGTGTGGGCAGATGGGTGTCTGCAGAGCACCCATGACATTTTTATGTCATTATGATGTTATATATAGACATCCTCATGTTTAATGGAAGGGGTCTGCAGCTCCGTGCCCATTGATCAGCAGCCCTGTACCTGCTGATGATGAGATCCATCTGATCCCTGGCTGACCTGAGCAGAGTCTGGCAAGCGCATGTGAGAGAAGATCAACCATCTCCCTTACGATAAGGTGCTACTTCTCATTTATGGCCATTTTTGGAAGATTGTGTTCCTTAAAGTTATGTACTCTGGGCAGGAGTGCGGTTAGAGGCGAATGGATAAGGGGGCTGAGTCTTTACTAGAGGGGGCTGAAGGCAAACTATTCATTACTTAAAGCAATAGATACACATTTATCGAGGAGGGGGGGGAGGGCAAACCCTCCTAAAATAGGTCTAACGATGCCCCTGACTCAGAGGCACATTCGCGTGGTCAGATGCCCCCTTACTCCTTAATTGTTGACTTGGGGGATGGGGTTCAGGAAACAAGGTTAGTTGAGGCCCCTTTTTAGCAAGGCACCTGGCCTCCATCATGGGAGGCATTGAAGTGGCCCTGTTTGAAGACCCTCTCTTCGTTTACTTGAAGACTTTTCAGCCAATTTTTTAAATTCTGGTGACTCACCTCTATGCCAACTTCTCATGCATCTGGCGTGACACTTGCACTTTCATACTCTCACACATGAAGTCTTATGGCAAATCTGTATCATCCCATTATAAACCTACATCAAAAGCGTTGGGACAGTTTGCAAACCCTATGGACTATTTCCAAGGTAATAAAACTGTTTGTAAATGCATGTACATGAGTGTGTAGACTTGCCTCGAATTTAAAATCTTACACCAGCCAGCTGACCAACATTAGCCACCCTGTTGGTATGTATTAAGATGTCGGTCTGAACTTATATGAAGAATCTTCAGATTTGTCGCAGTCTGCTTGTCACTCAGTTCCTCTCAGGCCAGATTCAGTTTCTGACTGAGAAATCTGGTCGTGTTTCGGCATAAACACGCAATGCGTTTAGCGAAGGAAAGGCTAGAGGGGTAGATCTCAAGAGACACCGTCTTGCCCTTGAGCGAGCAACGTAGTCTGTACTGCTTCAGGTCGAAATACCATGCAGTGTAACAGGCAAAGGGGCAAGAAGGCATCTCGAATTGCAAATGAAGTTATGGAGCAAATGCATAAAATGCTATGCTAAGCTTTCCAGGAGGAGTGTGGAAGACTATAAAAAATGGCTCCCTGGGGATGGCTGACGCCATGCAGAAATCTGGCACAAAGCCGCTATCAAAGGCATAGCGGTACAGGGAAAGCTCTGCATCCGGGGCCCCTCTCTTGAGAGGGCAGACCTCCAGATCATCTAACGTAATCCTGAACGCTGATGCAGCCGCTGCGGTACAGACACACATCTCATTACGTCCGTTTACAGCGACTGTGACTTTCTGCCGCATACACCTAGGTCCCCTAGTGAGATTTAATATACGGAAGAACGGAAGAAGATGAAGGACTGGTCAGCACAGGAGTATCCACAGGCCTGTGGTCATGTCAAGTACATTTACCACTGGAATATGTAGAAGGGAATTAGGCAGGGTTGCCAAATGTGGTCAGCTGGCTGGTGTGAGATTTTCAGTTCGAGACAAGTCTGCACACACATGCACACACATTTTCATGCATGCAAGAGTGTTATTACCTTGTAAATAATCTGCAGGGTTTGCAAATTTAATCTAGCTAATTTTAGGTTTATAATGGAATAATATAGATTTGCTGTAAGATTTCTTGAGTAAGTCTGAGAGACTGAAAGTGTGAGCGATGTCAGATGTGTGAGAGCTGGCAACCCTGAATTTGGCCTCTTTTGGAGGGAATTCTTACGTTTTACGATAATGGATAAATTCCCCGTTATTGTGAAAGTGGACTGGGGGGGTATCGGTGCGGCCGTATCAGGTCCTCCGCTCCGTAAGGTTTACACGGCACGGCAACCCGTGAAGGCCGCAGCTGAAAGAAGCCCAAGATGGCTTCACGCTCCCATTTGGCCACCATCCCCCAGAGGTCATGAGAAGGACTGTTTCTCCGCAGGGCCCCCACCCGGGCGCCGAGGGGCTGCGGATGTCCTGCGCGTAACGATTCCACTCCAGGTGTTTTCTGAGGTCAGAGTGAAGTGACGGCTCACACTCCCCTCTCCGCTTGAGGTTGTCTCTGCAGATATCTCTGGGTGATGCTCCTCAGGATGTTTACATGGCCTCAGACGCCTGGATCCCCCCACAGTGCCTCTGAGAGTCACGCATTTTTACTTTCTAAACCTTGTGCTACTAAACCTCCTCGAGGGAAAGACCAGAAAAACCTTCTTTGTCTTCACCAAAGGCCAAATGAGCTACCGGCACGGTTCCAGCTACTAACTGCCCTTTTCACTGAATCATGGCCATATATATGTGTCATGCTTCTACTGCAGAAGACATGTCCTTTAAAGGACAGACAGCAAGGAAAAGATGTCAGTCACTGAGCACTGAAACAGCTACTGTATGTTTAGATGTGCTGCTGTTTGTTATTTGTTCTACTCGCTGAAGATTCCACAACTATGAGTCCAAAGACCATAACTTATACTGGTGCAGAGTTGGCCGTCACCCAAGGCTAATGTGGGGGGACATGCTATTTCACACTCTTTTGCTTGGATGCCATGACTGCATGATTGATTGATCGTGTCACTCATGAACGATGGCTAAATTATAGTCTTAGGTGACAAAACAAGAGGCTTATTTCAGAGACCGTAAAACATATATTAGAGTCATTAAGATTTCTGATCTCTGTACGAAAGTCTTGCCCAGTATAAGCAAAGACGATAAATAAGTGTGAGTGATTATTGAAGTTCCATTTGCATTCACTGGTAATCACTTCAGATTTTTTAAAGGTTATTTTTGAATATTTCCATCTGACTTTCTGAATACAGTAATTGATGAACAAATTTGGAATTACAAAGCTGGAAATTGCACAGACCTTCTCTGAACTCATACACATTGTCTTTTAAAAATGAACTTGAATTAATAAGCATTGGGCTCTTTCCAATTTCTGTGAGATTGATTGTAGAACAACCACTTCTTGCCATGTAGGGTTCAGCTAATTAAATCAGAATAATGAATGATTGAATGATTACATATAATACACAAACATTCATTAACACGCTCAGCCTTTACTCTTTTACTGAGTCTATTTTTTATTCAACGGTGCACGATACTGCAAGGGAAATTACTTGAAGTGGGGAGGGACAATTGAAATCAATGGCTACCCTTGTTCAGCTCCTTGCAATCTATTCCCTGCTTTTTAAGTATTGATTGGTGCCGGTGAGGGTTACTCTATACAAGTATCAAGCTGGTGGAGGAGTGAAGCTGAGCACCCTGGGTAACATGACTTCACAGCATGTACAGGTGGGGTACGCGTGCGTGAGATGCGCCTACATGGTGAGCTCCCATTGGTTGGCTAAGCCTCATCTCCCATGTGCCAATCTCTTTGCTTCCTACAGACTCTGGCCAATGGCCAGCAAAGCCATTACTAACGAGGAAAAGAATATTCAGATCAGTGGGTATTTTCAGGCCCATGAAGACTGCAGATGATAGTGATTTTTGTTGCAAGTGCTACTTTACTTGACGTCTTTATTATTTATATATTCCTGAACTGAAAATTGCCCATCTGTAATGTAAATGACTTCTGAGTTTAAACCTTCTCTTTTTCAATTAGCTCTGTATTAATCTACCCTGTTATCTGATATCCCTCAGCTTTTTCCTGCTAGCAATGATTATTAAATGATTGTAATATTGCTCGTAATACAAAGATCCAGTTAGAGAAGCCAATACCCTGTTCATAATTGTTAATTGGATCAAAGCTTACAAAGTTTGTTAGATAAAAGCACCAGAAGAATTTCTGCTTAGTAACCCAATTGAATAATTATCCCAGTTTAATAATTCAATTGTTCTTTTCAATTTACATTAAAAAACCATATTACAGTTTTTAATGGGGGAGGGAAGAAAACTAAAGGCGTGATCAATCAATGTTTACTCAGTACGGCATTAAAAATTATTACATACTAAATTATTACCGATATAATTACTGCAACTTGTCTGAACTATTCCGAATTTACGTTCCATATAAAAAATGCAGCTGTTGCAGATAAATTTTAAACAATCTTTTTGTTTTAAATCCTTTTTAGCACATAATCATCCTATTACTGTATGTAGTAAGCCATACATCAATCAGTTATCAGTCATCTGTGTTATCAGTCATCGTTCAGTTATCAGTCATCGTTCAGTTATCAGTCATCTGTAGCATCCATGAAAATCTGATAGCTTGAGATTAAAAGAACATCTATTTACATCTGTCAATCATGCCCAAATTAATGACATCATTTTTCTTTAAATCCCAGTGCTGTTATTTTAAGGAAATTAAGGGCACTGTCCATGATATGAATAAAGTAACTGCTAATTTAAAACAAGAATGCATAGCAAATTTGCTTTTGAAATAGTTCTCCAGCATGCAAACATCAATCTTTTAACTGTTTATCCAGTGCACGGGGGCTCGAGCCAAACTCATTCAACAAAGGGCATGAGGAAACATCACAGATGGGAGACCAGCCCATCACAGGCTACAAACAATGGGCAATTTAGAGACACTTTTTCACCTAATTGGATGTTTTTGAACTGCAGAAGGAACCCCCTCACCCCCCCCCCCCCCCAACCCTCACACACACACACACACACACACACACGGGGGCTGGGGGGGGAAGGGGGGGGACCTGCGAAGCAGTAGTACTATTCTGTGAGCTACTGTGCAGGGACTTTAGAGATATAAAAAGCTAGATTGTATGAGCATCTGTACGGTGCATGACTGTAAACATGCTGCCAAGCTAACAAGCTAGCTGGTCTGGAGGGACAGGCTAATGGGCCGATATGCCTGCTATGCTTCTGATTTCCCTGCTCATGACGACCCTTAATGAGCCAGTACCCCTTCCTCCAGCTACACTGTCGTAAAACCGTGAAGCCCGACCAACACCAATTTCAGCTCTTACCGTTGTTTCAGTGACTAACTATAACAATCATGCGGCCATATTGGACTAATGGAAGGAATTCACTGAAGCTTGCTTATTTGTCCAGTCTTAAGAACATTTTCAGCTTCTAAATGAAATGCAGCGATGCGGGAATCCTCATTTATGCATATGGATTTTTTAACCTTATGCATATGAATGTTTTATGACCCAGTCTTATGTAACAATTCAGTATGAAATCTGTAAATTCTACCAGTGAGACTCCGGTTCCTCAATATGCTGTTTATGTCCTGTTTTTTTTTTTTATTTATAATAAACATATAGAAATCCTTGCTTGCTTTATAGTAATAAAATGACGCTATGTTTGGCATATCGACAAGAGCATTTTAATAATGAGCACAAGCATGGTTTGTCGTTTCGTTTGCTAGCTAATAAACCAATTGCCGGACTTCCTGGTAAGGGGTACTGTAAGCTCTTCCCTTTCAGCCATGATTCACATATAATTGGATGCACAGTGGTGTAGCTTGCAGGGCCAAATAATGACAGCAAAACAAATTTGGCCGGCTACATTAAATTGTCTGATAGAAGTTGGGGATAATGTTTCATGCAAAAGCACGTCCATCCGCCCGCTGATTGAGATGGACATAGGTCTGTCTGGTGTGTAGGAGGTTCTCACAGCTGAGATATCACGACTGGTCAGACTCTCGATGTCCCCCGGCCGCTCAACAGACCTGTACCTGAAGCCGGGGTTATTTTCCAGGGCAGTCTGTGAACGCGCCCTGCCATTGATTTGGAGGAGAGGCATAAATGAGGCTGCAGAAGGAGGTAATAAATAAATAAATCCCAGCTAGCCAGCAAGTTATGAGAATAATATTGGAGCGGCCGGGTCTGCACTTGACAGCGCAGGTGATTGTGGCTGCTGGAAGTCAGGGCAGCACAAAGGAGGCTGGTGACACTAAAATACATATTAAAGCCGGCCGAGTGTCCCAGCTGCTGGCCATTATGAACAGAAAAATGTAAAAAAAAAAATGTGAAAATGAAGAAAAAAACAAGAAAGATAAACCCATATTCTATCCCACATTTAGACTTTCGTAAAATTACGCATTTATCAGAATGTATTATGAAATGACAGAAGGAGGGTTATGAGAATTAAGAAAAAAAATGCTCTTCTTGTTTTATCCTGTTCATTTTGTGTTTAAATGGTAACTATTATTATTATTAATATTATTTATTATTATTTATTATTTTTTAAAAAATCATATTTAGGTGTAATTTTGGGAGGCCAGGAACCAATTAATTGGTTTCCCATTATTTCTTATGGGAAAAATTTGATCAGAACTCAAACTTTTTAGAATTCGATCCAGAGTCCTGAACGGATTAAGTTTGAGAACTGAGGTACTACTGTATTTGGTAATCGTTGAATGCAGTTCTGAAATAATATTAGCAAGTAACGTAAGCAGAGTTATAAGGGCTACTTAATGACAAACTTCTCTGCAGGGTACATTTCCTTTCTGATGTTTTTTCAAAGGTCACATGACAATAAAAAAAGGCTGGATAAGCGTTGCAATGTACAATGTCACCCACAAGGGGGTGCTGTAAAGGTGGGGGGTTGGATGATTCCCGGGGTCCAATATGATATACTGTCATGAAACTACTGAGGAGAAGCATCAAGAGTGTTTTCAAAAGCACAAGAGCGTAACCATGGACTGTGCTGACCACACTACTGGGGCAAAGCGTACGGAACCCTGGGGGGGACCGTCCACACTTCCGTGAAGGAGTGAAGTCCTGCTACGTCCCCCAACAGACGGTCACCAGAGAAACAGAGGAGTTTCAGGCGTGCTTTAGTTCCCATTGTAATAGTGAGGAATGCCCATCATCCAGCATGACATAACACTGTTTAAATATAAATATATATCACAAGCCTTCCAAATCTGTCACTTCTCAGGCCAATCTAGAACTGATCTGAACTGACAATGACTAATTTGTACTTAATTAGTCAACAAATGTTTTAATGCTGTGGTAATCTGCTGCTTTGTGGATTGCAAACCATTGAAACCTCAGAACTGCAATTGTAGCTGTGATTTTAGATACCATAAAACTGATTGTTTTTGGTTTAATGTTAAAATCTCGGTGCAAGGTCTCTTAAATAGTTTGTGCCTTTTTCGAATTTACTGTTAAGTGTAACATCGTATTGAATGAACAACGGTGCTCTAATTATGTGTGTGTGCGTGTGTGTGTGTATGTGTGTGCGTGTGTGTGTGCGAACAGGTTTACCTATCCTTATGGGGACACAATGTCCCCATAACGTGATAAATATCAGTTTTTTTTTTCCCTTACGTTCCCATAAGGGAAAATTCTATTTTATAAAAATCGGTGACTGCTATGAAAAAACTAAAAATGCAAAAACTCTCGTATTT
>JAABNY020000112.1:1070738-1087198 GCA_015164015.2 Brevimyrus niger | reverse complement strand
CTCAATAAACTCTCATCCACACTACTCAATGCACTCTCATCCACACTACTCAATGCACTCTCGTCCACACTACTCAAAAGCAAGGCAAAGTGACTGCACTGTTTTTTAAATTGTTACCCCTGCTATGAAGTGCAACGTGATAAACAGATGACTTTGAAAGGCACATGACCTTGTAGGAGCACCTCTGGCACAGTGGCTGCGTTGGCTTCTGTTTTCAAACAACCGTTGCTAAAGATCTCGCCCTCAGACTGCAGCATTGGTGTTTTGATTCTGAAAATACAGATACAGACGCTCCTCTACTTACAAACTTTCAACTTACGGACTTTCAGACATACGAAAGAAGAGGACTGTAAGTTCAAATTGTGTTCATTGGGCTCCCATTTCCTGTCCGCAGCAACAATTTTTTCTATTGGCGCGCCAATTGCACCTGGTATGATTTCTGGTCGCTACTCCCGCCACGCAACAGTGTAGCATGCATACTCTCAGCATCCCAGTTCGTAATAACTTATGAGCATTTCAAGTCACAAACAGCCGTTCGGAACGTAACTTGTTCGTAAGTAGAGGAGCGTCTGTACTTAGTAAAGAATAAATTTTTTTTAAATGCCTTGATAAACATTAAATCTACCCATGGTTGGCTTAGGGCTGTGGTGATCTGAAGCCTAGGGGCAATTTGGACTTTCAAAGTTACCTGGGGAGAGTAAGGGAAAAATTCACAAAAATGCCTTAGGACATTTGCTTAATTCAGTAAAAATATTACAAATTTATTGGTTTTATGACAAAAATCATTGCTTTATTTATGTGTTTACGAATATATATATATATTTATATATCACATTAGAACATACCAGTAGATTTAAGTAAAACATTAATTATAAGTGGTAATTAATTGAAACTCAAAATATTATTGTGAAAGAAAAGCAGGCACATTTGGTGCTTTTTAATTAGTAACACATTTGCAATGATATAAAATATCAAATATTTGTTTTTAATATTCCTTTGGGAGCCAATGACTGCAACTGCAATTAAAGAACAAGAACAGAACTGAATGAGTCAGTCAAAAGAATTATGACACTTAAAAAAATATCCGCGTGGATGATATATGCAGATTCATTAAACATTGCTTGTCGTTGGACTTTTGTTATGAAACTAATAAATTTGCAACATTTTAACACCATTAAGCAAGTGTCCCAAGACTTTCTGTGAGCACTGCATACTGTGCTCTCACAGAACTTGATCATTTTGAACTCACAACCATAGAGATCAATCCATCCATCCATCCATTCACCCATTTCCTTTAGCTGCTCACCCTATTCCAGGTGATGGGGGGTCTGGAGCCTATTCCAGCGGCTTACAGGCGCAGGAAACAACCCGGGATGGGGCGCCAACTCATTGCAGACACATGGAGATGTGAGGCAAAAAAAAGCTTTTCAGTGAGCCAAAAATATGAATAATAAGGTTAACAATAATGTAGCATTATGTCGCTTGTTTTGCTCAGTATTACATCCCCGCAGGGAACATTTCCTTCTGCCTCTATGACTTAAATTTTTAACAGCTGCTGGTGTGGAAAAGCATTGTTAGGCAAAGTCATGCAGCTGTGTTGAAATCATGGGTGTTCTGATTAATGGCTGTTTTAGTTGGCTTGAATCTGTTCTGACAGTTATGCATTTTGCGCTGTCCAGCATGTGATTTTGTAGCATTGACCCATAATGGATCGTGCTTCAAACGTGGTATTGCAAACAGGGTTGGACAGACGCCCTCTACACCGGAGCAAATCTGTGATGCTACTGTATGATGTGGGCTGTGAAACCCCCCCAATATCCACCCACCTATCCATCTATCCGTCCATATTCCATAGCATTAGTCTGGCAGAGCACACTGTGGATGGGATGCCAATCCATCACAGGGCACAAATTGCCGGAAATTGAGAGACACCTGTTCAGTGCATATAGTTGGACTGCAGCAGAAAAATACTGAAACTGAAGCAATGCTCCTCAAACACATGCATGAGAGAGCTAGTGGAGGGGAATAGAACACACAACCCCTCGGCCGTGACACCTACTGTACCGAGCCTCTCCGCTCCTCTAATTCTTCTAGTAGAGTGTATTTATAGTATATCGATGTATTTCTAAAGTATTGCTTGTTTGTTCCTTGAGAGCAAGCAGTTTATTGAACTAACAGAATCTGGTGATGTTTCAGTCCACAAGTGTAGATATTTTAGTGCTGTATACAGGAGTTTGTAGGTTAAAAAAGCCATAAGGACAATGGCCAACTTCTTAGTTTCTCATTGTGTGACTCGGATTCATCCTCACTCATCCAGAAACAATCTGAGCACTGTTTTTCTTTGCTTACATGAAGTTTACTCTAAAGTGATTCACATGGTTTTCACTTTTTCTTTGCCCAAATGTCCAGCTGCATCATTTTAGCAAATCCAGTGCAAGGGGTTTTCTCAAGCAGTTGAACCAACAGTCTGGTTAGCAAATAAACATCTGTTACCACTACTGTATGCTTCTCTATGGGCAATGAATCCATTTCTTTTAGTTTCAACACAGACTAAAACTTATATTTTCAATCTTCAGGTCCAGGTCACCTTGAGTAGTATCCATTACAGTGTATTCATTTGTTTACTTGGTGCTTTTGTCCAAATCAACGAACAAGGCAGGTACTGCATAACAAGCATGTACCTGTTATGGAGCTAATTTTGCTAACGTGCTGCTAAGCTAAGCTTTCCAATGAGTGAAGAGTACCAAGTGCAACTAGTGTGAGAGCCGCCGCTTTCAACACCACATGAAAAACACTGTGAAATTTCCATCAAATAGGTGAACTCAGGTGCAACCAACAATCAACACAATTTCTCCAAAACACAGAAGAACATTTAATAGTGCCAAACAAATCCCTTTAAGATTAAACTAGTTAACAGAAGATAGTGAGCTAGCCAGGGCCAGTGCTATGAGATGAGGTTAGTTCAGAGGACGGATGTTCAAGTGATCTCAGAAGAGATGATTCTCAAGCCATTTCTCAGACCAGATGGAGCTGGGGGATTCATTCCACTGTGGAAGAAATGTTTGTGTAAAAAGAGCTTATGTTCTTTATAGACTAATAACTCCACATCTGAATCTCATACCGGCTTCTTATTTCTGGCATTGCTGACTTGGGAATTTCAGTTCAACTCTCACTAGACCAATATCACACACTTTCGACGGGTTTATGGAAATATAAGAATGTGAGGAGATTTTTATTGATTGTCAAATCAGAATTTGAAGTGTAATCATGTGATGTATTTTGTAATGCACAAGGAACACAGACATGTATGTAACGCTTCTGCTGAAAGGATTTTTGCTTCACTCACGCCAACCAAACCCAACTGATGTTTCTGCATTTTTGCATGTATCATAGTAATGTCTCCTTTTTGTATGTTCTGTGTCTGACTGTCTTTGCACAGCCTCTGTTAATTCACAAACAGTAGCTTTTGCTTGTTGTTTTTGTCGCTTTGACTGTTTCCACTATGCTCCCTCTCTTGCAACTTCAGGAGCACTCTGAACTGATTTTGACATCAATCCCGGTGAAACGTGACAACAATATATGTGAGTGATGCTTGACAGGATCCATACAATCATACGTGTTTTATGTCTACCCAAGGTTCCAGGCAAGAGACTAAAATAAGTCCATTCTTAGTCCATTCACTAGCTTTGAAATCACATTCTGTTACATTATAGCCTTGAATAAACAATTGTTACAATCTACTCTCATCTCTAAATATATCCTGAAGTACAAAGCTTATGTAATTCTTCCCCCTTTGTTAAGGAAATTGTTTTATTCAACTGTCTCATCACTCAGGTTTATATTTCAGTGATTTATGAATGGAATATTTCACTGGGGCAAGTCCTTTATGACCTAAACCTACCAGTAACATTTACAGTAATTGCAAGTGGTGAAATATCAGTCATTGTTGGTGCATTGAATAGTTACTTCGGTTGCCAAAACAGACCCTAAAATTTATTTAATTAGTGCTTTGGCAGACCTTATCAAAACAAGTATGCTAACATAATTATTTATGCTATTACTTGTAATATCACATTGGTAACACTTTACTTGACGGGGCACAAATTACATAGTACCATACTGTTACTTATGTACTAATTAACCACAAACTCTTAGTTACATACTGATGTCATGTTAATTCATCATTAATGAACCACGTCACATTTTATCTCAAGCAGTTACTATATTTGTTACTATACCTGGTAATTCTGTAAACCTTTGTGAACGACTGAAGGAACAAGTAATGAATAACAAGTGAATAATAATAAGTCAAATGCTGATCACATGTTTGTTCATTAATGAATGAATATTTGTTCATGGTTTGTTCATAATTTGTACTTCAGTAGTAACTGATTAGTATTTCACACTCAAGTAAACCATCATGTTTTATGGGACATATTAAAATTTCCAGTGTCTTGTCATCCGAATAATATAAAATACACACAAAATTATTTTGATCTTTCAAGCAGTACTGAAACGGTGAACCTATTCTGTTGTCTTGTGATTCTATTTTAGACCAGTGTCTGTTCTTTGATCTTCATGAAACACTTCTCTTTTGGGTCAGCGCACAGTGAGGAAGCCGTCTGAGAACTTCCTCCGGGCGGGGCACGGCCTCCTCGATGAAAAATTGGTAGAACACGGTAAACGTGCATATATTTGTAACTGTCACAATAATTAAAGCATTAAACGGTTTAAACATTCAGTGCTGGATAATGTCACTTGGAACACTTCAAAGCCCGTGTGTGTGACAGGAGGGGATAAGCTCTATGGCTACAGAGTCTCAGTGGTACATTTCCCACAAACCTCAGGGAACCGCTTAGTTGAGGCCAGTGCAAAGCTGCATGGGCAAATATTCCACAGCAGAACCACTGCGGTCTTCGTCTTTTTACAAGGGTTGCATGAGGGTTTGGCAGCCTCTGAAACGTACGGCTTTGCTCTGCCACGCCATTTTTAAAAAAAAGAAATTTTGAATTAATACATAAGGAATTATAGCATAATCAAGAGCTGATGAATTAGGAGAGCTGTAGACTGGGCCAAGATACTCGAGATGTGATTTTAGTTTGACACGCTGTGCTGCCGTATGTTTCCTCGTAATGAACCACTGTGTCTGAAGAAGATTGGTATCAATCAGCTGTTAGGCTGCGAATCCCTTGCAAAAAATTTTAAAACAATAATGGAAATTCAACCAATAGGATGGCCACCGCCTTTCTAACCATGTTTGTAAGTTAAGTAAAATAAAGGTCAGCTGTTAGTGCCCTGGAAAGAGCTTCAGATAAGAGGCAAAAGTCTAACTGCGAATCGATACTAGTGGACATGGAATGAAAGTCTGTTTCGAGAGAGAGGTGCTGGAAGTTTAACAAAAATCAAACTATCAAAAAAATGTAATATATATATATAAAAAATGCTTCTGTCTTTTAACAGAGAGGCCAAAAATCTGACAGAAAACCCTGAACAAGAGGCAGAGCAAAACAAAACTACCCCACACCTCACACTCTGCTCCATCACCCCTGGTCTCAAAAAACCTCGAAGCCAGCAGCCTAACTGGCTGAATCTATTTAAGCCCCAAAAAGGTGATCAGTCCAGTTAGTGCCAGGTGGACTTCATTACCTGGGGCACGTTCAGTCTGAAAACAGCGTGCAACATTTGTTACGTTTTGTTATGGCTTCCAGGTTGAACGACTTGTTTCCTTGACTCAGTGTGAAATGTTGTGCAACAGAATTTGAGGCAGGTTTTCTCTTGTTTGGTGGGTGTTTTAAAGGTGTTACCCAGTCAGCAGTAACACGTGCCCACAATGTTTGCTTAACACAACAGTGTTCATCGCACTTCTGTTTACGTTAAATAAATGTCGTGCAAAGTTTCTTTTAGGCTGAACTTAGCCTATTGTGGCTATTGGTTGAAGGCTCGTGGCCAATCATCATGGTTACATGAGGGTCACCAAAATTCAGTAGTAAATCCTTACTGGCTCACGTGTAAAAATAAGTGGGATGAAAGTTGGACGTCAGGAGAAGCCCTGTCATGTAAACGTCACCAAGCAGATCTGGGCTTAGATTTGCACTTGCTCTGTGACCAGTAGCAGCTCTATTTTTCTAAATGTGAGCCTTCACTTCCAATGAGAAATCGAATAAACACTTTCACACTAAATAGCTCATCTTTCCATTCTCCATAATTGCTTATCTTGGGACAGGGTCATCGCGAGACTATGGATTATCCCAGAAGGCAAAAGGTTTCAGGGGACACCTTGGACTTCAGGAAAAAAAAAAACATGGATACAAGGAACACACACACAGACCTGAAAGGGGTCACGCCCCCAACCCTGGAGGTGTGAGGTTACAGCGCCACCTAGTGAGTCACAATGTCACCTACCATTTAGTTACGATATAGTCACACTCTTTTGTTAATTTAAACACAAATTTCCTGTGTGTTTTGCTCCTCCCAGTGATAGTAAGATTGAAATTTCATTGCAAATTTTAAGCAAATAAACCATGTAGTATGACGAACTCTCATCCTCTATGATAATACAAACACAGATAAATACTGGTGGGCCAGGATGTTACATTGGGCATGTCGTATTAGGACATTATGTGATATTTCCAAGAACAATCCCTTTATAGTAATGAAAGCACGGTGCTGACGGAGTGATAAATTATTAATCTGTAAGCAAATGGGCCACCTAATTATCCTATGCCCGGCTGTTCAAAGGCAAAAGCAGATTTCATAAGTGATGAAGTCTGTTTCTCTATGCTCAAAACCGCTCACATCTCATTTGAAAGGTTTCACCTTTGATGTGTTTGGAAACTAGCAGTACCTGTCCCTCTGCTTCATAAAAATAAAATTATAGCGATAATAAAAAAATACACTTGCCCATGGCTCACTAACAGATAAATGACATAGGATTTTGCTTTTGATTTTTCTTTTCCTTAATGGTCTTAAAGCCAGATTAAATTATTAATGGACCAGGCAGCAGTTGTACTAGTTCTAGTTAATATACTATTAATTTTATGGCAAATTTGTATAGAAATGTTCATTTTACAGTGAATGTTGTAATTAAATGATACACAGACTAGGAAACATCTGTCCTGCAAAAATATTGAAAAGTTGAATATAAACATTATGAAATAGGAAGATCCTCCGAAGACTCTTTTTGGCGACACACGGCTCATATACGCTAATTAGAAGCTAATTCTTCTTGCGCAGAGCAAACTCAAAAAGTCCGAGTGGTTTTTATCAGTCAAAGTAGCTCTACCTCCCAGCTCATTTTCTTAATAAGACTCCAGGTATGTTCACACCTGACTGCAATGAGCTTCTCTGAGGTCAGTAACTCCAGGCTTCACTTACTTTTTCCAGTAGCATTATGACTTTTTTATGGTTGTTCTCAATAAAGACATGAAAGAGACGATTTTTTTGTGTGTGTGTGTTTTTATTATACCCACATTATATTTGTCAAAGCTTTTGATTTAGACGAAGATCAGTTTTTTAATGACATTTTATGACAAATTAATGCAGAAAACCATGAAATTCCAAAAGGTTCACATACTTTTTCTTGCCACTGCATATTTTACTTCATAACCAAAGCTGGTAGATTATCGATTTTACTTTGCCTTTAGTTATCTCTTGACAAGTTTACACTTTATTCCATGCAGTCTACCTCCAACACATCTCTTGTCCAGGTATATGCTAACTGCTTGTTTACAGTGCTGTTATTTATCGTCGCACTGCTTCACTGTCCAGCACTGCTTCACTGTCCAGCACTGCTTTACTGTCTATCACTGCTTCACTGTCCAGCACTGCTTCACTGTCTAGCACTGCTTCACTGTCTATCACTGCTTCACTGTCCAGCACTGCTTCACTGTCTATCACTGCTTCACTGTCCAGCACTGCTTCACTGTCCAGCACTGCTTCACTGTCTAGCACTGCTTCACTGTCCAGCACTGCTTCACTGTCTAGCTCTGCTTCACTGTCTATCACTGCTTCACTGTCTAGCACACTGACCTCATACCTCCCAGGTTGCAGGGCTGAATTCCTTCTTCACTCAGTGTGTGTAGACCTTGCATGCTCTCCTTCCAGGTTCTCCTGCATCCTCCCGTCGTCCAAAGATCTGCATGCAGGTGAACCGGAGATTCTACTGAATTGCCCACGATGCACGGCTGTGTGCGTGTGCCCTGCAGCGGCGTCCGTCCAAGGTGCCGTCCTTGTGCCCTATGCTGCCTGAGACTCACTCCAGGCACGTGACACCTGAGGGCTTGATGGAAGATGAATGTTATTGTTGGCTTCTGTATTTATCTGTGTCTGTGTGTTGTTTGGTATTCATGTGGCACTATGACCTGAAAGAAGGACAGAAATACAGTATGTGAGCATGACAATAATAGTGCCTTGAACTTTGTTAATATTACTGAAATAAAAGCGACTGTCTTAGGTATTGGTGCAGTGGTACACCTCTGGGACCAGGGTTCGAGTGGGTGCCCCAGCTCTGTGTGTGTGGAGTTTGCATGTCCCCCCTGTGTCGCCGTGGGCTTTCCTCCAGCTACTCCGATCTCCCTCCACAGTCCAATTACACGCTGAGGGTTTTTGGAGTCACCAAACTGCCCATAGGTGCCCAGTGACTGGTTTGCTCCCCATCCTGGGTGATTCCCTGCCTTTCACCTGAAGCTTCCAGGACTGGTTGAACAGGACACAGTGGGTACAGAAAATGTATGGATGGATGTCTTGGGTGTATAAACATTCACTCCTCAGTTGCTCCGTTTTCGAAAATCCCTTTCAGGTGAATATCTATCATCTTTCCATATCTGTGCTGTATAATGACTGTTCTCCTTAACAAAACTGTTCAAGCTCCGTGTGAGTTGAGTGATATCAGGCTCTGACTGGAACACGCCTGAAAGTTCATTCGTTTTATTTTTGAGCCGTTGCCGTGTCACTCTATGCTTCTGTGTAGAAAATCTTTACCAAACCCCATTGTGATGCTTTCGTGCCGCAGCTCCGGTGAAATGCTGCGGCGTTAGAGGGGAATGAATGATGTATGTAGCTGCTCGCTGTCCCCCATTCAAATTCCACACATGATTTTCATTCAGCCTTTTCAGAAAATTTCCAGAAACTCAGAACATATTAAACTCAGAAGAACGATGCGTATTGTTTCCAAATAACCTAAAAAACTAAACAAAAAACACATAAATCTAGACTATTCGACAATGCTTTTTCGAATTGATTTACTGCAAACAGGTACAGCCTCTCCCCAGATACGATGGGGTTGCATTTCGATAAACCTCTCTTAAGGCGAAAATGCATTTTGATACAGCGCACCAAACTGTGTGGAATCCACTTGCAGAGTCTCGTTTAAGCAAAACAGCGGTTTATTGAATAGCAAAAATAATATAATGTAATACAGTGTAGACATACACCAGCAATTGAAAGGCAGTTCAATTACAAATTGATGACCATTCTCAAGTATCTCATGTAACTTAATAATATAATAACATGTAACATGTGAACATATATGTAATAATGTACTGAAAGTGAAAACATTTACCCACCGTAATGTCGAAATATCGTAAATCGGGCCATCGTAACCCGAGGGGTGTCTGTATATATGCTCATAAGATGCCGCTTTCTGATTTATAATAAGGCTCTAAAACTCAGTTCTTCAGAGTAGTGAAATTCAAGACAATTCAGTGCAACTACTATATATAACATGTAACTTGCCCGTTTTCACTTGGAGTGTAAAAACATAAACAATGAAGCAGGTGTATTTATGTGCATTGTTGTTGTATATGTCAGCCACATCAGACTGAATATTTGGCACAGAGTATATACACCTTACAAATAGACCATGACTAAGATTTATGCAGCACATAACGGCATGGGCATCCTCCCCATGAAGTCCTTGAAATACTCTGTTTGTGTACTTAATCTGAGCAAAATCCTTCTCTTTGCCTAGATTCTCTGCCATACGGCCATGCAGGCAGCTTCATATCAATCTCTAATTAAAAGCAAACAAACAAACGCCCATTGTCTTTTTGACGTGTCCAGGAACGCTTCCCTTCATCTGCTGCTCAATCTGATTCTCTCCCTTTTTCCCTTCAGAGACAGACAGAGGTAGCTATCCACACCTCTGCCGCACAAAGATTTCCTGCAGGGGTTGATATAGATATTGATATAGAGAACGAACGGTGAGGAGGAGGATCGATTCGGCGTCACCGGCCCCTGTTGTGCGCACGGACGCCGCTGATGTCCTGGCAGGCCAAGGGGGCCACTTTGACAAAGAGAATGAGAAATGGGATTTGTTGAAAAACATTTATAAGGAGCATGAACCCTGCAATAGCAGCGCAGCAGTACAGCAAGAATACAAAAATGTTGTTACTGGGACTATTCTACACACAGAGGGTTTCGTCTGGCACTGGGGATGTCTCACAAAACGTTGCGCCCTTAACCTCAGTCAAGGTTCACTGACCTGTAAAGAAGAGAGTTCCGGCGGTGAAGTTTGCCGGCGAACTGAGAATCTGGGAGAGTCTCGTCAATCGCTGTGGGGAATCGCGCCACGACTCTGTGACTAAAGGACCGACGTCGACGTTTTAGCGTGTGGGACAGTTGTGCTGCTCCGGGGGAAAGTCGAGCATGAGAATAAATCATCAAACGCACGTCAGTCGCTCCCCGAGCCGATCCCTCCATGCGTCGCTCCTGCTGGCGCGCCGGCCCCCACACGCAGCCTTTGTACCTGGAGCGAAAAGCAAAATCACCACCGTCTTTCACCCCTAGGATTTTTGTAATTTTACTGTCTCAAGAGAAGAGGGAGAGGAGGCAGGTAGAGAGAGGAAGGAGCGGACATATCTGAAGCTGCTGGATGAATGCAGGGAGATTAGATGGAGGGCTGTCACTTACGTAGGGGTGGTGGTTTACCGAGGCTTTGTGGGAACACTGACTCAGAGTCTATTGAAGGATGTTGGAGAGGCGGGCATGATGCTGAAGAAAGACATGCTGAGAAGGGCACCTTCTGGTTATGGTCTAGAAGATGGAGAAGTTGAGGAATGCATGATTTATCCAAGCTAGCAGGGAGGAAGCAGAACAATGGGGGGGGGGGGGTGCGGATTGATGTCTGTTGGCGTGACGAGACGTTCCACCAGGTTGGCGTGTATAGTTATGTTAGGCTTGAGGAAGTGAAGTAGGGCCTTCAAGTGTCATGAGGAGCAGGCCTGGGAGTTTGCTGGAAGGTCCAGAAAGGAACCTCCTGCTGTGGGGAGGAAGGAAGAGCGACAGCAGGAAGAAAGAATCCTGTGTCCACCTGCAGGGGGCGGCAGAGACACGACCCTGACCACTGGCCCACTGCTGTGTGATGTTCCGGGTTAAAGGGACGACTCTCAGCTGGACACTGGTGAAGGTGTCACAGGCAGCAATGCCCAGAAGCTGAGAACCAATCACTCTAGATAAAACCTTGTTCATCCAGTTAGGCACAACATGCAGGCCTCATCCACTCTTTCTGAAAGACTACATGCCGGATTGGTGTGTTATAGGTGTTGAATTCCAATGTCAAGGTAAGAATGCAGACAGCTGAGGATTCTTCCTCCGTTTCCCAGCAAGGGAGAACTTCTCCTGTGATGCAGATAAAGTTCTCTGGCCAGAACTTGCCCTGAATCATGATGATGAGGCAGAAGGAATATTCTTCCTCGACTTGGCAGTAGTACAACCTTTTACTTTTACTTTATCCTTTGCCCTTTACAGTACAGAATACTGCAAACACTACATATTGCTTTACGCATAGTGGTATGCAAACATTTTAGCTAAACAATAAAAATTTCTTTTATTTTTCTGGTGCTCTTGGTTTCCAGTGCTGCAGTGAAACTGCAAAAAGCACATTCACAGTAAACATTTTTGCCGGGAACAGTTTGAACTGGGCAGCGTTTTCAATTTTCTGCTGTAATGTGTGATGAATGATCAGCAGCATTTCAGTTTTGACTGGTCTCGTGTATAATCAGAAAGCAGCGTTTTATTCGGAGCAGAAATTAAGCTTGGATCCCATTGTTTCATCTTGCCGGACCAGGTTTTGTGACAGTAATGTGAAGATAGGGTTTTGTGTTTAGACTTTTGAGAAAAGTGTGAAAAATTTGAGGAAACATGCCTTCACTACAGTTCATTACAATATTTTCTCGTGCAGTGAAATACTGCAGTGAACATAATGCCATATTGTGACAGATAATGAGAGCCTTATTGCACTACCTGTCAGTTTGTATTTTCTTTGTTCTCTTGCATGTTCCATGAGAGGCTGCAGTTCCCGGTACAGCCACTATGTGATGACACTCCTGTTTAAAAAAAAGTATCTGAAAGGATACCAAGCTTGTTGAAATACCCATATCCACAGGTTGCCTCACTGTGTCAGGAGCCCAGATCGCTCATGGTGAACAGGCCTCCAGCCAGATCCAGCTCGGACGATTATTCACTGCCGCTTCGCCTTGGTCCTGATTGGCAGCTGAACTGGTTTAATCATTGTGAGGTTTCGTCATGGGTGTCACCTGAGGGGGATGTGACCCCTTCAAATTTCATAAAGGGGATGTGACCCCTTCACATTTCATAAGGGGGATGTGACCCCTTCACATTTCATAAGGGGGATGTGACCTCTTCACATTTAATAAAGGGGATGTGTCCGCTACACATTTCATAAGGGGGATGTGACCCCTTCACATTTCATAAGGGGGATGTGACCCCTTCACGTTTTATAAGGGGGATGTGACCCCTTCACATTTCATAAGGGGGATATGATGCTTCTGATGCCCCTGGGTTTTATCTTGTTATGCTAGACTGCCAAGAGTTCCCTGCCCCCATCTACCCTGGTTGCCAGAGTGCCGAGTCTCCTCTCGTGTTCTTTGTAGTCCCTGTTCTCCCAGAACCTGCAATCCGAGTGTTTGCTGATCCTGACCCCCATCTAGATGTGCCTCAGTTTCCTGCTTTCCCTGGCTCATCACGAACGTCTGCCTTTTCCTTCACTCCCCTGGATAGGCCACCCTGCTTCACGATATCTGCTTTCAACCTCAACTCTGATCCCCGTCCTGTGATTTGGCTGTTTGGTTGCACTACATTTAGGTCCCCTTTCTAATTCGGTCACATGACACAGCAGGCCTGGAGTTGTGTTGCAGAACAGCAGACCACGTTGTAAAGGTAATCCTTGGAAAATCCATAACTTTGTGCACATTTATATATTTTTCCAGTTGTACTTTGCATTGTTACTACCTATTGCTGTACAAACACCTGCCAGACACCTGTACACTGGACATAAAAAAAGAATCATGTGAGTGTCAATTATCTGGCCAGAAATGTCTCGTTGACAAAAGTCAAAGGTGAATAATCAGACTGATTTGATGTTTTCTTGGCAGGTCACTGAGCCCCTTTATACCAATCAAGCATCATTGAAATGCCACGCCATATTGCAGTATTGTTACTGACCATGTACACCACTTTATGGCCACTATCTAGCTTTATGGCTAGTTTCAGCAGGATAATGTACCGCGTCACGAAGTGCAAGCGCCTCAAACCGATTCCATGAACATGACAATGAGTTCATTGTAACGGCCTCCCCAGTCACCAGAAATGAATGCAATATCGTACCTTTGGGGTGTGGTGGAAAGGCGATTCGCGGCATGAATATACTGCAGACAAATCAGTACCATTTATATGATGCAATCATGCCAATATGGAGCAGAGGCAGGTGTGTGGGGACCCCCAGACAGGCAGGGAGCAGGGAGGAGCACAAATGTGGGCGGCCTGGGGGTCCCCAAGGGGGGGTTGGGAAACACTGCTGTGAGGAATGTCTCCAGCACCTCACCGCGGCCAATAAAACGAAGAGCAAACTGGCAAAAACGTCTCCGGATTGGAAGGTCAGACTGACTTCTAATTTATTCTGCTGACATCCCCTGCCTCCTAGATTTTGCCTTAAAAATGACAAGAGTGTAGCTGTAACACTGTCCATTTTAGGGGGGCATTTTTGGCAATGTGTTCAGTTAATGAAGTAGTTTGGCTACACAAAAGATTTACTCACTTCACATATACATTAACATTACAATCAATATTATTTGCTAACAAATACATTTACTGTACTGTATGTTCACAATTTGAGTACCTTCATTAGCAAGAAAATACCACATCTTTGACATTTCTCTAGCAAAGAAAATCTGAGGCATTCTTTCTACAAGGGACATTAATACTGCTCTGTTTCATAGGATGAAACATATAACTGGTGCATTTAAAGTTAAAGGACAGCCTAAAATTTGACTGTGGCGTCACCACAACCAGTTAATAAAATGTCAGACATGCACTGTTACGTATTCTTTCCATATTATAAAGGAAACATGTTTTATTTCACTTATATTTTTATTTTCATTTATATTTACATTTGTTCTTCACTCAACTTTCCAGCGCTTAAGAATAAACAATCAGCAGTTTAGGAAATAAATGGAACAGTGGTACAAGCCTGCGGTGTGTCTGTACTTTTGACTGGTGGTGTAGTATGGAATTTACCCATGAATGTGTCTATATACCTATAACAAGGTGCATAGAGGCTCACCATGAACATGGACCATATTACTGTAGGTCTTGCATGCAAAACCATAAAGGCAGAGGAAGTAGGTCTGTCGGTGCTGTGTTACGTTACACATAACACTGTACAAGTAACTAATAGCTCCTAAATGATTAAATAAATCATCAGTCAGTGTGAAGGCAATAACTTCAGGGGCTGGTGTGCGTGATGGAAGCACGAGGCCAAGAAATGGTCAGGCTGACCGATGGTTTTCATTAGGGCTGAGCTTGCTGGAGGCAGCGTGGACGTATCTAATCAGTTTGCTATGCGCCGTCAAAGGCTCATGCAAACAGTTTTGCTTCATTTAGCCACCAGTTAAAAAAAAACTATTTCCGAGGCGGGGAGCGCGGTGCCGTCGATCTTCGGAGTGAATTACGCAGCGCGAAGCCTCACGCTCGGGTTTCCGTGGCCTGGCTGGCTAACACGCGACTGATCGCGTCGTTCGTGAGTGTGCGGCTGTGTTGCCTCTCGTCTGTCAGGTCATAGCTGCTTGTGTGATATGACAGTAATACTATTAGGGAAAAACCCCTCGATCCCTATCAAGCATGCAGCAGAGAAACGCAGGTAAGGGCCAGAGGTGAGACGCTGTAAACAGCTGACGCAGGCCTGAAATTCTTTTTGAATAACATCCAGCAGCCGCACAATAGTAGCATCAGCATAAGGAGGGCTGTGCATTAAGTTTGGTGACATAAAACTGTCAGGGCCTGGATTAAAGGGTTCAGTTCAAGTGATTACTACAGTATAATATAGATTGATGATGATTTTGATGAGATTTCGTTATATTTCTGAACTAGATACATAGATGCATGTATATAATTAATATATCATGTATATAATATGCTGCTTAACTTTGGTTCTATTTTGCATAAATTCCACTGTATTACTATATGTCATTGTTTATATGAGTGTATGGATGTGAACGCAAAATATCCGTCACTGTAAGGCCTTTTATGTGTCAGAAGGTCGGGTAAAGGCACGGGCGTTTTTCAACTACTAGATAATTTCCTAGTATCTAGTATCCCAAGAATATGCCATTTTATCTACTAAACTTGCGCTTTCATACCTTTTAAAAACTAATAGCCCTTCCCAAGACACTTACTGTCCCTGGATAAGACTTTCCGGATCAAGAGACTGAATTTTATCGAAAAACCAAATAAAAAGCACCCTCACTTGAGCAGAAAACCTTATCTGTCACCTCATTTCAGGAACGTAGCACATTTCTCGGAATTAATGATGGCACCTATGCATAAGTACATCCTGTCTGCCCCATGCGTTAATGCACATATCTCATGCACACAGAACACGCTATTTTATCTACCTTCAGGATACCAATGAGCCACTTATGTGAAGGTGCAAACTGCCAGCCCCGAACACCTTGCCGATTAATTGCCATCATAACCCAGACTCCGCCCACGCAGTAAGGACTCCTCAGAGAATACTCACACTTAAGGTCATGCACCACAGTCCCTCAATTTGTCCCATATTTAATACTACGGTAAAGCAGGGAAGAATACCAAGGTGCTTGCTGCTAGGCCTGAAACCTGAACAAAGAGTCGAGTCGAAACAGCCCCCTTATCTGCAAAAGAGGAGAAATATAAAATAAATAAAATGTGTCACTAACTCTCTCTGGTACTTTCTGCTTCGTCGTCACCACGGCAACTCCCTGTCAGCTGAGTTCCCTCACAGGCGCAATGAAAAGGATAACGTCACTAAGCACCTACACTCGCCTAAAGGACTATTAGGAACACCTGTTCAATTTCTCATTAATGCAATTATCTAATCAACCAATCTCGTGGCAGTTGCTTCAATGCATTTAGGGGTGTGGTCCTGGTCAAGACAATCTCCTGAACTCCAAACTGAATGTCAGAAT
>JAABNY020000112.1:1027030-1047630 GCA_015164015.2 Brevimyrus niger | reverse complement strand
AATGGGAGAAATGCTAATGCTAACTATGACAACCTTAACCCCTACCCTGCCCTAACCATAACCATAGGTAACCTAATAAAATACGAAAGAGTTTTTGCATTTTTAGTTTTTTAATAGCAGTCACCGATTTTTATAAAATAGAATTTTCCCTTATGACCAGGAAATGTCCACATAAGGGAAAAAAAACCCAGATATTTATCACGTTATGGGGACATTGTGTCCCCATAAGGATAGGTAAACCGGTTCACACACACACACACACACACACACACACACACACACACACACACACACACACACACACACACACACACACAGGCAGGTTTGTATTCATGACTTTGTGGGGACTGTTCATTCACTTCTAGGGCAAAATCCTAGGTTTATTATTAATATTCAAATAATTAATAGGAAATCTTTATTTTAAAATTTATTTTGTTATATAATAATAATTACTGCTACTATCATTGTCTAAATGTATTTTTACTGTCTAAATATATGTATTCAGCTAGTGTAAACATGCACAATGCTATCACAGCAAATGTGAGGCTGAGACTGAAGCTTTACCCTTTTTTTTCTGCTAAGAGACATGCTGCGTGACTCATTTCCCCGCACATACAAGTTATCTTAGGTCGGCGTTTACGGTTTGACTTCTGAGATTCAGATCGAGTTCTAGGTAATTTTTTTCGAACTGGTTGGTTCGACGTTTAAGAAATTTGAGTTCTATTGAGTTCGAGAATTGAGGTACTACTGTATATATATATAACCCACACACAGTCACACTCCTTCCTGAATGGGCCTTATCCTACATATATAAGTATATAACCCACAAAGCCACACACCTTCCCAAGCAGACCCTGCTCCATTCAGTTCTGCTTCATGAAAGATGACTGCAGCTCCATAAACACGAGCTCCCTTCCATGGGGTCTGCCTACTCGCTGGCTCCTGAGTGACTCTTCTCAGCAGAATCACAACAATATATGCATGCCAACAATTTATAGGAGACATAAAAACACACATGAGTACACAGACCCCTTTCTTCTTTCTTTTTGTGGGACCGAAAGTTAAGCATTTAAAGTGGTGAAGGAAAGATTTACAGGAGCTCGAAGCAACACACATGCTTAAAAAGCTCAGCTTCTACTGCGCTTGGAACTTCCACAAACTGGCATCCAGTAAGTTTTATAATGTTTTTTAAAGAGTGTAAGAGGAAAGCAAGAGCACATGAACAGATGTCTGAGTGGAAGTCTTAAAAGGATGACTTCATACGCCGCTTGTAATAGTCTCATCCGGACAGCAGGGTGCCTGCTAGTTAAGGAGCCGTGCATGTGGATCATAACACTGCTGGTTAATATGTTTCTTAGAATCTTCGGATTAACGTAACTCCATCCTTAAAGGGATCGAGTTGAATGATGATTTAAATTTTCTTTTACTTCAATTAAAAGTGCCTTAAGGGAGGAAAACAAACAAACAAAAAGATAATGAATCATGCTGACTGCCCAAAATCACATAAGTATAACAAGAATTTGGACTTCTGAGGTTTGAACGAAAACAACAACAAAAATATCAATAATAATAATAATAACAACAATGCCTCACTAGGCTTTCAACAGTTTATAATGATTAACAGTATTATTATTGTTGTTGTTATTATTCTTAATAATTGTTATTAATAATGATGATTATGAGAAGAAGATATGCATTATTAACTATTGATAGATCAGTGAGGTATTATTATTATTAGGGAGCAGCTGGCCTTCCTGTGTAATATGCATAGGTACTGGGACACAGATGTTCCGCAGTGTCTGTATACGACTGTAAAACCTTGACCCCGCACACAGTACACAGAAACAGTGGCGTCCACCTTTAGCCTCCCACCGTCGCCGTGGTAAACATCATTAATATCGGCAGCCCACTCTTCCCTCTGCTTTTTGGTGTGAGACGGCAACCTGAAGGAAGCCATGTCCTACTTTGCCCCCTCCTTCATTTCCCCTCGCGAAGCTGGAATTAATGTGTGCCTCCAAAAAGGTCAAGATCATTTATACGGCGGAGAGGAGCTGCGCCGGCAAACCCTGGGCTGCCGGGGTGGGCCGTCCGTCCGCAAGTCAGTGCCACCTCACCCCCTGGCTCTGGCTCAGCTGCTGGTGTCTTGTGAGCCATGCTCTTAATGAACAGGTTCTTGTCAAATAGAAGCCCAATTTATCCGTTAAAGAAATGCAGCTCATTATTCCAAAATAATGCCCGTAAAGTTCAAAATCCTGCAGCCTGAATCCCAAATCCTTCATTGCGTATCGAGTTTTCCACGCTGAGGTGGATATAAACAGGAGCACCTCAATCTGGACGGAGGAAGGGACCCTGAGGCTTTAGAAAGACTTTGCCTGTGTAACAGGAAGACTGAGCATTGGTGCTCCCTGTTAATTAACAACAAAAACAGGCCCACGCATCAGGTTAGCATTGATGGATGCATCTGCCAGCATACAGGAGATAAACAAGCAGGTGATGGATACCCTGCACTCACGGTGAAGACAATGCCCTCTGTGTAGAGCTCCGTGCCAGCCACCTAGCAGCCGTGGGTGGTCGTGAGGTTAGCCATTTCGTGCCCATGCTGCAACGCTGGCCTAATCACTTCCAATATTTTCTGTTAAAAAGGAGCACTTAATGAGCCAGTTTCACAATCCCAGGGAAACGGATTATTATCTGGGAGTTCCTACAGAGCTGGGTCCGGTCCAAGCACCCCCCGCCCCCGCCGCCATGCACATGGCCCCCGCTAACCGCCAGCTGCTGCCAGTAGATGTCACTGTTGACCTTCATGAAGGGCCACGCGCAGTGCCTCTCTGAGGAGCACGCCCTCCTCATCCCCGTCAGGATTCGCTGGAGATCCCCCTCCTGTCTGTGTGCTGCTGTGCGGCCTTCAAGGAGACGGCCGTTTTCGGAACAGACAGCGGGGCCTCCCTCGCCCCCACGATGCCGCACCACCCTGGCCTGGGCTGATGTCCCGTCTGCTTCTCCCCAACGCTGAGAACCCAACATCTTACAACTTAAGGCCGAGATACCTATGTGTGGTCCAACCTGCAAAAAACACCGTATAGAAATCTTACCAGAATATTAATTCCTTTAAATATACTATAAATGTAAATACTTTTGAATAATCTTGTTAAGATAAGATTTTCTATTTTCCACAGTAAATTTAAATAGCAGTGTCTTTTATGCTCTTGCATGACAAGATCCTTTACCTAAAATACAGCAGGCAAAACCCCATCGACCTTCCAAATGGGCTTTGAGTACTTCATACTGAAAGATACATTTTAGATGTTATTGTTTCTGCAATTTGTACCAAGTAATTTGTGATCTGGGATTTGACCACTTTATGACAAAAAGATAATATTTCCTGCTTTCTGTCTTTGGCTGCTTCCCAGCTCTCCCAGTAGTGGGATCGTATTGCTTCCTAAATCCCTGCATGCCTGTTGCAATATGTAATATGCGTGTCAGCGTGGCGGCGCACGGGCCTTTCGGAGGAGCGTTTATCTTTCGATTGGCCTGGGAATCGCGTGCATGTGGCGCTAAGGATCATGGCTGAACATGGAATGCACGCGCATTCGCACCTCCATTGCCAGAAATGTTTTAATACTTAGTACCACCTAGCCCTGTTCCATACATAGTTTTAAAATTAATAAATAAATGAATTAAGTAGAACTTGAAGTGAAAATGTCATAGATTCACACGGGGGGGGGAAAAAGCGAAGGCGACTACGGTACGGTGGTTAATCACCACTTTGCCCTGCTAATTTCAAGCATCTGCGGGAACAGAGCATGTTTTATTCATCAATTTATTAGATCCCCATCTACCCTGGCAATTAGCTGCACAAGCAGCATCACAGACTGGATGTTCGACACGGCTTCCAATCCAGCTCGGCGCAGCCAAGTGCCAACCCTCCCCGCAAAAAACGGGGGGACTCGCGGGCACAAATATTTCTCCCCGTGCCATCGGCCGTCGAGACGGAGCCTATCCGGGTGACTATTAGCCCTGTGTCTCCGGCAGCGGCCAGGGGTGACACAGAAAGGGCCGAGGCACAGGCAGGCTCTCTGCTAATGACTGCTCGTTCCGTGGGAGCTGGGGATTATGGGAAAGCAGGCTAGCCGTACGGAAAAGGCAATAAAGTACAGTAATAAAAACAGAACAAAGAAACAACTGCGGTGCAGTAATTAGAATACCGATTAAAGTGCTTATTGTTTTAGTTTACATTTAACGAGCGCTTAAGAGTTTCTCCTTGTCCTGTCAACTTTATCCAAATTACGTATGACCTCGGGTCTTGGCCATTTTTAATTAGAATTTGACTCTGCGGGGTTTTTTTATATTTGGGGTCAGAAAAAAAGTTTCACGTAATGGATAAAGTAAAGTGATTGATGTGGATATTGCCTGGGTATAGCTGACCCGTGAGCTCCACCCTAATGCAGCCATATGCATCAGGATTTTCGGGGAGGGGGCATTTTTTCAAAAAATATATGTTCTTGATAAGTACCTCCCCACTCCGGTACATAAACACCGGGTCGGGATTAACTCATAATGGAATACTAAGGATTTACGACATGCAGGACTGAACCCACGTTAACGGTTATACCTTACCTACGTCGGGGATTTCCCAGCCATAAGGGGGTCTGGAGATTCACAGCTTCCTTTGCATTGTCAATGAAGACAAATGTATATAAATTAATTTTATTTGGAAGCATACGTAAAACACGAAATGGAGAGCAGTTCGTGTTTGAATGGGGTTATCTGACTGCAAATAATACACGTTTTTCTCCCGGTCCATTTTCTTTATCCCTCTCTTTCGTCCCGTATTCCCCGCTACCTGTTCTTAATTTAAAGGGAAACGCAAACAGTTTCTCTCTTAAATATAAGTTTAAAAGAGGCGCTTGGTTTAATGAGCCGCCCGTCGCGCCGTGACTGGGCTGGCAGCACGGGGACACGAGCGGCGCCGTCGCGTGACCGGAAAGGTTATGAAGTGATTTCATCAGCAGAATGTCAAGCCCGGTGAAGAACGCCACGGAATGAGGAGGAAGGAGGCGCCGCCGAGTGCCAAACGCGCGCTTGAGCGTGGGCCAGCCTTCCAGCGGGACGCGGCGGAGGCGACCTACATGCCCCACTGAACATTCGTGGGAAGAGCGGGGCTGACGCGTGGCACCGGGGCTTCCAGGCTCGAGCAAAGGCTCGCGCCCGTAAAGGGAATGCCACCGGGTCCTCGGGGGCCTCCCCCGCAGACTGGCGCAAGTCACGTGACACACGCATGCCGCCTGATTGGCTCTCTGAACAAGCTCGGTGTAATAGCGTTCAGCTTGCATACTTTATTAAAACTAAGTTATGCCCCCCCCCTTCCATAAAAAAAGGCAGACGTCTGGATGTCTCCCTCTTCTGCCTTACGTAATCTCGTGATTCCCACGCATAATAAAGGTCTGACAAGGCAAACATCCATTATACACATAATAGTACAGAAACCTGTAGTCTATATGCCAAATTTATAAATAGCCAAATAAGATAAAACATTGAAGGATTCCGTTTAACTTCTTACAAAGTTTATTGTGGATATGAATATGCAGGAAATATAAATCTCAGAAAATATTGCTAAAACGTATGTTTACGTATTTTTTTCATAATTAGGACTCGTTATTGCTCTGTTGACTAGCACCTTAATTTGTATTTGTGTTTCGTGCTTAATTTGCTTAATTTTGCCGAGAAGGACACGCACACATTTTAACTGCTAACGATTCGTATAACGTAACTGACTGCTAACTGTGCATATGAATATAAACAATGGAATCTTGAATTTCTAAATTAAAACACCTTATTGCCAGATTACCGTAATTCTGGCAATATTTCCCTCTGCAGGATCGGCCACTCGTTTCAACCCATACAGTCTTGAAACCCGACACACTTCAGGCCATCTCCTATTTAAAGGAGCGCTGAGCTGTAGGTTAGTGTAAAGCTGCTTTTTCTCTGTGTCGTTCCTTTCTGGCATGCCTCCCTGCTCGCCCCCTGCCCCCCCACTTGGCAGGGCCCCTTCTGCCTGGACCATATCCAGCTCCCAGAGAGTCACTCTGGAGGCCTCTGCCAACCCCTCTCCCTGATCTTTAGAGGAGGGCGACCGTCCTGTCATCGCGTCCCCAACAGGGCCGACCCAGAGAGCAGTGTTAATTCCTGTAGATTCATTTAAAAGCAGGATGACAGCTCTGTTACGGTTGGTGGGGTTCAAGGACAGCAAGTCACCCCCCCCACCCTTCGCAGTCTGCAAGAGGAGAGCTGTAAGGTTCACCCTCGCTCACTGAGTGATGAATGGGTAAGCTGGATGTGCTCACTGAAAGCACATGTCTGACTGAAAATTGGTAAAATTTCAAATTATAAATCTGCGCTTTTTTACAGTCCTCGTTAAACCAATGGCAGAAAGGAGGCTTTTTCAAATCAGTTCCGATACCACCCAGCATGAGCTCTTCTCCTCAATGAACAAAACAATCCCTTTAACAACATCCTGTATGGTTCAAGTGCAAGAAAATATAAGGATACCGTATAAAGAGCACCTTCTGAGAGACCCCTCAGAGATCTAGAGTAGAGTTTGGCTTTATTTTCAAATATACAAAGCCTCTGTTTTGCTCGGGACTTAATATTTGTCTTGAGAGGTACATGGCTGCTAGCCTTGTGCTTGATTTATGAAATATATTCTCAATCTAATATATATATATATATAATTTTTTTTTTAATTGAGCGGTTTGGAAAGCTTCAACGGGAAACTGAAAATGCAGGCAAAGTTGTGGCCAGTGGGCAGAAGGGGCCTGGTTGCACTGGGAACCACAAAGGCATCAGGTACTGGATGTTTCCAGTAAAACTGAACAGCAGCTGGAATCAAGAGGCCTCCGATTATCTATCTATCATTTGCCTGTCTGTCCTCCATCCATCCCCATCCATCCATCCATCCATCCATCCATCCATCCATCCATCCATCCATAACTACTGTAGTGTGTACCATGGGACGTTTATCTTTACTATGAAAAACAAAAATTTTCTTCTGTTATTCATGCTGATGTGAAATACTATTAATTGAGGCTGTATAGTCAAGGCCATACAATTTTTCTTTTTTCAGTTTCCTTCATTACACTGTACATGTATATATGCTTTACTCTGTGTATGAATAGAAATTAAAAAGTTTGACACTCTGGCCACTTTGTTAGGTACGCCTAGCTAGCACCGGGTGAGGCCCAGATCATAATTGCTTCAAGGGTAAATGAGATGTATGTTCAGAACAGCCTTTCTACACACCACTGTTATTTTTAGCGATTCTTTTTTCACTTGTGACTTCCTGTTACATTTAACGAGTCTGGCCATTCTCTTCTGACCTCTCTCATTAGCAAGGTGTTTCTGGCCACACTCTAGACACTAGTGTGTGAAATTCCCTGGGGGGGGGCTGTTTCTGAGATGCTGGGAGCACCAACAGCGGCACCACATTCGAAATCGCTTAGAACAGGAACCTTAGCCGCTCAGATGCTTAGCCTATCAGGAAGTGAACCTCCTGACCCTGTGTATGCTGCATGTATTCATTTGCCGCAACCTGATTGGCTGTTTGGAGGACTAGGCTGTACCTAATAAACTGGCCACTGAGTATACATGTATATATATATATAGAAATATAACAATTCTGTAATCACCGTTCTGAATGCACTACTGCATTTCTTCAGCGAGGAGATTCCCCAATCACAGGTACATGCTGTGTGTCAGCATACGTTTGCATTTCAAGGTGTCAGACACAATGCAAATTGTAAGTGCAAAACAGCTAAACCCATCCTGCCACATTTAAAATGCTGGCGAAGAACTGAGGAGCGCCGTCTTCGTTTATTGGCTAAAATATTACAGGAGTCACCTTTACAAGCACATTTGTTACACACATGAAGTTATGTTTAAAAATATCAACAATTAATCGCATGTTTATTCAAGCACAAAAAAAAGATGGTAGCCCGCTGAATATAATGGCTGTTTGGTGTTATAACCAAACAAAGAGGAGCCAGGTGCAAGTGTGATGTTTTTGGCAATAAGATTAATTGAATAATAAAGGCAAGCGGATCTATATTAACCCAAAGCCCACATGTGTGTTTTTTACGCGGCGTCCTTTGTGTTTCCTCAGTAGGAGCCTCTCAAATGTTAAATGGCAGAATTGGGACCACTTCCAGATTTACTGCAGCCTGGTTAGAAAGAAATAAAGCCGCCCGTCCTCAAGGGATCCGTCTAATGTCTTTGTTAATTGTGAGTTATGGGTAAATGCCGCAGATTCGCAGAGGTCACCACTGTCAGCAATAATACTTTTCAGGAGGAATTTATGTGCCAGGTTTTGCTCCGCCACCAATGGGACGGACCGCCGGGATTAGAGACGCTTCACTGTAGTTGCCACCGTTTGGCGCAGTAGCTTGCCGGCTATTGCCCGGCTCTCTCTTCCCGCCTCACTCTTCAGTTCCGTCTCATCCAGGTGGTCGTTAAAAAGACGATTATTCGAATTTTCCCGCAGTACATGTTGCTGGGCGTCTTCCTGTTGTGGCAGATCGATCCCTCGATGGGAATATATCCCGTTTGTCAGGTAGATTAACGGGACCTGAAATAAACCAAGTAAAGTGAAAGGAGCTAAGGGGGGTGAGGATGGAGTCCAGCTCGCTGTCTCTCTGCTCCTGTGTTTTGCTTCACCCCCCATCTGTGTGTTTGGACCGTAAATCACCGACTTGCCACTTGGGGGCGCCGTGAGCGCACTTCAGGGAATCCACAGGTACAGAGCAAGGGAAAGCGGCGAATATCTGCGACGTGTGTGCCCTCTGCGTGGCCAGGAAGAGCCGAGCTGCCATTTCGGGGCCAAGACGATTGATGGACAGAGCAGTCCTCCAGCATGCCTGCACCCTTCCCAGAATAGCTGCGGTTACAGGAGTTCCGGAGGTGGCCCTGGGGGAGCGGGGAGGAGGATATGTATATGAGGTAGAGCCCCTTCAACAACTGTGTAAATATCTCCTCTTTCTGGGCTGGCTGTGTGGCGGGGGCCACAGCTTGCTGAGTCAATACGCAGCTTATGGCAAGAGTCTCTGCAGTCAAGAAACTTCAACTGGCCCTAGATTGTCATTCTGAGCATACAGTATATGGCCCAAACATATGGATCCCGCTTATAAAAACTGAGCGCATGGATGGAGATATATTGTTATTTTTTAAAGTTCCCGTTTGTATTTTTCACATTGGTCAAAAGGCAAGCAAGATGCAAATTTTTTGTGGGGGAAGTAAGCCTTGTTTATTTATTAGTCACTTAGCAAACAATTGCGTTTTTTATTTAGCTCATGTCCTTAGATTTTTTTGCTGTCAACAGAAATCACAAAACTCATATCTTATATGAAACAAAAGACTCAGATGATGTATTATGAGGAATGATCTTTGTTTTTATGTTAAGAAGAAAACTGAGATTTATTAAATTATCCCCAGTTGCCATCAACTTGCAAGCTCTGCCTGGAAAGCAAAACAGTATCTCTGCTAGCATATAGGGAACAATATATGAATAAGAAATTTATTACGTTAGCTCAACTAATAGATATTCATAACATATATTTTAAAAATTCCCCGTGACCTCATAACTGATAAGGGAAGATGGATGTATGAAATCATTTTTGTTATCTACAAAACTTTCTTATATCTACTGAATTGTACTTCATAAACATCTCACTGTTTCACCATCCATCCATCCATCCATCCATCCATCCATCCATCCATCTGTTCATGTTTCCACTCATTTTCAATAATATCTTATCCAATGCAACAATGCTGAAAATCTCGAGTCCTGTGAACGGACAGGTGGCAGGGTATCACTTAGACATCCATCCACCTATCCTTCCATCCATCCATCTATCTTTCCTTCCATTCATCCATCCATCAATCCATCCCTCCATCTAGTGCAGGGTTGTGGCAAATCTGGGACCTATTCCAGGGAACACACAGTGGTGGGTAGGTTCCCATCCATACCAACATATGTCCATATCTTACTAGAAATTGTCTATTAATAGTCTAATCTAAGAATTTGTTTAAAGGTTATATAATAAAGTACACAGGAAAAGGGTTTTTTTTTATCTCCATAATTTGAAAGCCCAGTCCCTATTGAAGGCTGAGCAGTAATGTACTAAGTGAGTCATGTCAGGCAACCACAGCTGGTAAATTGTACTTTGTTCTTCCAAATGGCAGCAGGGTAATACCAGGGGCTGTCTTGCATTGATTGGATTATTATAGCACAACCGGCCATAACTATAGCCATTAAAACGACACAAAGAGGGAGAGAAAGCTGCCGTGTCTAATTAATTCTTTGTCCGTGTTAATGTGATGACAACACCAGATAGCAGAGTACTGTCAGTGTGCTAATTACTCCCAAGAAGCATTAAGGTCAGCATATCTCCTAAAACCTCCGTCAACCTGAATCTGACAGCCAATTGCATAGGAGCATCTGCCGATATAGATATTGGGCTTTTAACAGCTTTGAACTAAAACCTGAATGCAAGTTACGACCCGAGTACTGGAGCAGTACCTAGATCTGCTTCTAATGCTTAAGGGTAGAGGACAGTCAGAGGTCAAGGTCACAGTGGCGTTCAGTGTAATACGAGTTAATATGAATATGCACTTTCATTGGCTAATCAAGCTTGGAAAAACATTACCTGAATGTAGCATTCCTCTGCAAATCTGGTCATAATCTTGTATTTCAGCCTGTTTTGTAGCTAATAAGCACTATGACATCATCTAATTTAAATGCACTTGGACATATTTGCCCATCATTATGAACGATGAAGTTAAATGAAGGTAAGGGAACCATACAAGTCAAAGCAGTCAAAAGATAAAAGGCTAAAGTGAAGCTTAGCATCAACTTCCATCACAATCACTTGAATTAGTGTGTAAATGTTCTTTATACATACATTGGAACCAATTACAGCTGTAATTTAGGTATAACACTATTTTAATGCATCGTCGGGTTTACAGTAGCTGAGAAGACACAGTATTGGTTTGGTTTTGATCCCCTAAGTTTAATTTGCTGCAAAATGATCCGTTGAATGTCATGTTCCTATTTTATGTATTTTGTTTGAATAAAAGAAAACAGAAAATTGTATCTAAATATGTGTATATCACACTGATTCATTAAAACAAGAAATCTCGATGACTGTATGCTCGTGTTCTTCTTAATTTGTTTATTTGTCTTTTTTCCCTTGCAGATTGGACATCAGGACCTGCGTAGAAAACAGAAGAGCAGACGGGAAAAACGGCAGAGGATCCATTCGGAAGCAGACGGCAGCAGAGCAAAAATTAAAACAGTCACATACAGCCCCCTGCTATTATCTGAATACAGTGCAAAATAAAATAAAATAAGATTACAAATTCTGGGTAAAATAACGAGCAGAGTGGAGCCAAAGGAGGGAGATTTTAAGGCCTGCGGTAGCAAGAGGAATAATCCTTCTGATCAGAAATGTCACAGCTTCTTAGATGAACGCGAGGCGGGGAAGCAAATTCCATCAGTGATGCAGAACAGTTATTGTGCAGAGGAAATCTCTGATGAGCGGGGTGAAGCGGTCACCAGCGACCGTCGTTTGATTATTATTATTACTGTACACCTGCTCCTCCACTCTAATTAACTTTGGTTATGCAAATCAGCCCTATTGCATCATAGCCCCACCGCTGCCTAAAGGGGGGGGGGGGAACACTGATGTTCAGGTGCTGGATTTAATTACGGGAATGAAAGGTTGGACCAGTGCGGGTGAGAGGGGAGGGAGGGGGTACAGCGAGAAAGGGCGGCTGTGGAAAAAAAAATAGAATGAGACAAAGAGGAGAAGAAAAGGGAGGGAAAAATGGGTAGAACTGATAGATGGATGTGACAGAAGGAGAAGCATGTTAGAGCTGAGTAGGGCAGACAGTGGGGGAGAAGAGGAGGAGAGATTAGAAAAGCAGGGGGTTGTAAGTAACCCCTCTACCCCCCGGTGTTTGACATTTCTCCGTTTCCTCGGCTTGCTGGCAGTCATCGCCATGCCAACGCTGATAGGGCTGGATTGATGAGGCCTCGTTGGCTGGGGGTGGCTTCGCATTTGCCGGAGACAGGTTTTATAATAAGAGTCCTGACAGGTACGACTCCTTTTTATGTTAAACACCGAACCTCCCTGCTCCTCCGTACCATAAGAACAGCTCAAAGACTATTTCTTATTAATCAGCGCATTAAACTGACTGTTCTCAATGAGGAGAACTCATTTTGACACTAGCTTTTGCTTTCTCAAGGGAACTATGGTGTTGGTTGTTTCAGGCTAGTCTGAGATTAGTGTTCCATATCTTTTTATACGATTTGCTTAAAATCTGATTACACATTGCCAATTTGCCAGTTACTCGTTGTGGGTCTTTATTAGGCATTTTGTTCTCCGGCACTGAGGCTGGAACCCCAGATTTTGCATCAGTTTACTTGAGATGGGCTGTACTTCCTTGATGGTAGCCAATGCCATGACAACATGTCATAACGGCAGATAAATCAAATTCTAGGTGTTGCTGATTTTTTCCCAACCTGATTGCACTGGGTGCTACTAAGAATTCTTACAAAAGTAGCTTAAAGTCAACTGAAGTACCCAACAAAATCTGCACCCCCACATTCCCAACATTACCGACGTGCCCTTTCAAGAAACTAGTTTTTCTCTTTGCAAAATCTCTTCTCCTCTCGCCTTTACTGCAAGAATACTTTGTTAATATTTGCAGAATTTTGTTTATAGTGGAAAATAAATGTTGATTTCTTTACTTGCATTAATTTTCCCAGCATGAGCTTGCTTGTTAACCGTAGAATCCTCTATAGGATTCTGGGTCCATGTTGGCCTCACTTATAACGCCTCCCCTACAAGTCAAATTTTTAGGTCGGACAATTTTTCCCGTGATAGCAACTTAAGTGTGTCGGGATGAGAATTTCAGACAGATTAATAAAACAGCTAAAAGAAATTATTCAACAGTATGAAACTGGTGTCTTTTGTCTCATGAAACGGTTTTATAAAAGCCATTAGAAAGCATGATTAATTCTCTGAGTGATTTTGCTGTGTTCGGTTTTTTTTTTTTCTCTTTCTCCTTTTTTTCGTCTTTAGAGTGGAGGGAGTGGGTTGTGTTTTCCCTGCTTTAATCATCCTGCCCGTGGTGATTGATTGGGAAAGGAATGAGCTGTTTATTGAATGCAAGGGAAACAAATTGCAGTTTTAAGTGCACTGGTCCAATACTCGACGAGACGGGAGAGTCGCCACTTTCCCCGCGAACACAAAGCGCCGCCTTCAGATGGAGCCACGCCAGCTTAATCCCTCTTTTAAACAATATTTATATGAACAAAGCACGCCTTTTCAAAATCAATTTGCACCAATAGCCTTGCAATTTGTGTGTGTGAATATAAAATTAAATAAACTGCGTAAAAACGAGAAATACAACCGAAAAATAAATATATAAAAAAGAGAAGCATCGGGAGGAATGAAAGTGAACTGGGAATTGCGAAGAATTAAATCGAGCAGTCAGACCTATACAACAAGAATAATCAGCCCTGGTCAATTCAGGTGCTGCAGAATCCGATAGTATACAATTAAGGTATGATGTAGCAAAAAAGATTGCTATTTCAAACTGTGAAGTAGAGAGGAAGTTTTACAGAACAGGGAAGGCTTCTTAAGGGGCATATCTGGAATATGTGGCAGTATGTCCACTTCCTGCCTAGTTATATCGGAGTCGAGCTTCGGGCAGCCTGGACGTTCTATCAGGCTTTGGCCACGCCCCCCTGCACGCCTGGTGTCTGAGGCGCAGATGGGCTCCTGGAGCCCCGTTCCCCCACGCTGTAGGGGTGGGCACTGTGGGAGGGGGGTAATAAGCAAAGGGCCCCCGCATGCACGCGCGCACCTGGCTCCGTGCGGGTACGGCTCATAGTGGCTGTAAGAGGGAACGCCATTCTCATCTCAAAGGTTAGCGTTAGCGTGAGCATTCAGTGTTAGCCAACATTAAAACTATAATGACAATATCATTGATTAACATAATTTCATTTTAGGTAATATCTATTACAGGTATTTTTATATTGTGTATGTATGTATGTATGTATGTATAGGTGTAATCGCCCAGCACTGTACAATACTCGATAGTGAATACTCTGTGGTGTATATTAAATAGGCTGCCTCGCTCTCTGTGTCAGAGGCTTTTCTTACAGTGGATTATTGTTCCTTTGATTTAATAAAACTCAAGTCCCCCCCCCCTCCCTTTTTATTACTTCTTGAATGCATGTGCCCTCTCTCCAGGGTGTGATCACATGACCCACTTAATGACAATCTGCCTCAGTACTCACATTGCTCCACATGGCTTGTTTATTTGATGAAGTCCAGTGCCTATTGAAGGCCTTAATCAGAGCTTAATGTATTTACTTTGGGATCAATATACTACATCAATAGTATCACTAGGGTCTATTTGATAGTCCCTCCTTCTCATCTGCATACGCAGTTTATTAATTCTGGCTTTCAGTGTCTTAAGCTTGCATTGTGTTATATTTATATTGGGTTATAATTACTATCCACATACTGTGCAATATTAACACTGTCCTGTCCAACCAGGTGAGTGTTCACTCTTAATGTTGGTCTATATGTCTACTTAAGGCTTAAATTATGAAACATAAGTGACGGTTTCTTATAAGTTTTTGCTGTTTAATCTTTCAAGGGCTATGGGTATAACACATAAATGACAATGTGAGAAGAAAAAAAACAGGGGAAAAAGGGAAAACAATGTATTATCCAGACTCCCGTCCACCCACTAGTCTGTGCTGTTGGATCACCATTCTGTAATAGCATTGCTGCTGTGTACTGGCTTGTTGGGTATCTCACCATGGTGCTCAATACAGCACAGCAGAACTCCCTGTAAACCAGTGTATGAGGAAGCTGAAAGTGCATAGATTTCGAAGTGTAACATCTCCCCTTTGGATTCTGACAATGTGTGAACTTTAACCGCTCCCAGAACATCCGCACACTAACTCAGGCGAAGAGAAGTGCAGCGGATCCTTATGATTTTAAAAAATACCTTGCAGATAAAATAGTGCAAAAGAGAAAAAGATCTGGAAAACAACTGCAAAAATTCCAAAAAAACTAAATATGCATTCAAGTGAAAGATTTTTTTTTTTAATTATAAACAGTTATTTACCACTTAACTAATTGAAGATTTTACACAATTAAATAATGCATGCACTGAAAATATTGTGGAAAAACATAAAAGAAGGAAGATATTTTGTTTATTAACACCAGGTTTTTTTTTTTTTACAATTGTGAAAAAACAGTGTGTGTCAGCATGATCACACGCAACGTAAGTCCCATCGTTATCGCTACCGGGTCTAATGTAAAAAAAAATAAAAATAAATAAAAAACATGGAAAAGTCATTGATATGCAAAAATATTCAAATTAGTTTGTAATTAAACATCTACTCAGTTGCAACCCCTTTCATGATAATTTATGATAAACTCTGCTTTAATGGAGATTGACTTTTGGTTCTGAAAATCTGTCATGAATGCAAATCCGCACCTGACAGAAACATTTTTATGTGCTTTACCTATTACTGCATTGCTAATTTTATAGTAATACTCTTAGAAGTCTGTACAATTAACTACTTGCAAAGACAGGCAAACATTTTTGAAGAGAGTGACACAAGATCCATAAAAACATGGAATACTGGTATTGTAAGATGCTTTTCTGCAGTACATGATCTTTACATGTGATATTATATGATCCTTATCTGCAGTGTATGATCTTTACGTGTGATATTATATGGTGCTTATCTGCAGTATATAATCTTTACATATAATATGATATCATCCTCATATGCAGTACATGATCTTAACATGGTATTATATGATGCTTATCTGCAGTACATGACCTTTACATGTGATATTATATGATCCTAATATGATCCTTATCTGCAGTGTATGATCTTTACATGTGATATTATATGATCCTTATCTGCAGTATATGATCTTTACATATAATATGATATCATTCTTTTATGCAGTACATGATCTTAACGTGGTATTATATGATCCTTATCTACAGTACCTGACTTTTACATGTGATATTATCTGATATATGATCCTTATATGATCCTTATCTGCAGTGTATGATCTTTACATGTGATATTATATGATACTTATCTGCAGTATATGGTTTTTACATATAATATTATATCATTCTCATATGCAGTACATGATCTTAACGTGGTGTTATATGATCCTTATCTGCAGTACATGATCTTTATATGTAGTATTATATGATCCTTATAAATGGTACTACATTATCCTTATATTTATGATTTTTATATGCAATAAATGATTTTCATATGTTGTATTATATGATCCTTATATGCAGTATTATATGATCCTATGTGTTGACCTGTCTGCCATATAGATAAAAAATATGACTACTGTGGAACCTTGCTGCGCATTTCCCCTTTGCTAATGAAGTCCCATTAACCACTGCAGTAGAGTGCTGTAAAGTACATGACAAACACAGCGCCTAGGGAACAATTAATTTGCACCTCCTGTACACCGCATAAAGCAGGCCGCCGCATGTATGTGCATAGCTAACACAGAACGCACTCAAGTGGACAAAAACACAGACACAGGCACGCACACGCGCGTGCACAGTGTCGCCGGGGAATCGCCGTTTATTCCCCTTAGGCACGGGCCGTACCAGCACACAGGAGGGTAAGTCAACAGCAGATTAAAAGGGGCCGCTTGCATTATGCGTTACACGTTTCTGGGAGCCCAATGGCTACCAGCCATGTCACATGATGTTTATGACGTCATACCGACTTGACAGTAGATCCAATGAGAAAACGGCGGACAGAGGAGCGGCATCCGTCTGATAGACGCCCACAGCAGACAGCAGAAAACTTCCCGCTTGCCTTCGACTTGGTGCCGTTGGTGTTGCTCATCACCTGCGGTTGCTGTTTATCTGTCAGTCTCCAAAAGCTATTATGAAGATGTCTCCCTAAACCGTATGGGTAGGGCCAACTGACATCAGAGTGTCCGTCTCTTCCAGTATGTGTGCTACAAGTGCATCGTACAGCCCATTCTGTTTTTCCACCCTGACCAGGTCTCCCCCACCCCCTGCCGCCACAGCGCACATGCCCCAGCTGCACTCCCCTTTAAAAGCCTTCTCTTAAAGGGGAGGCGTTCTCACTCTTGCGTCGTTCGCAGCCGTCGCCAGACAGAGCAACTCATCTCACCGATTATTGTTCTTCCGGAAAGGTTGAGGGGGCCGGAGAGGTGGCGGTTCTTACAGGCGAGTGGCTTTGCACTCAGCAAACTCTTCCATCTGTAATTCGGAGTCATGCCTGCCTTTTTAATTGTGATCAAGTCTGGCAGGGCAGGTTACAGCATTGTCCATAATGACAGGTGAGTCAGAAAATAAATTACAAAGAGGAAATAAAAAACTGCACGAGAGACACACGTAGGGGTCGTAGCCCCGGAAATAAAGACGCAGGGACTGCAGAGTGACCTTTGACCCCAGTCTGGTGGAATCACGTTCACATTTATGTTTTGCTGTAAATTAAAATGTAACTACTGCAGCGCAGGTCATATTGATCAATCGAGTTAGAAGGAGTTATATTGGTGGATCTGTTACTGTGTGCTTAATGGGGAAGGGAGACGGATGTTTTTCTGAATATATATCTGGTGGTGCAATGGACTCGACCACGTTTCATGCGATAACATTTCACGCCCATTGATCACTCCAGAAATCACAAAAAAAAAAAGGTCAGCTTGTAGTAAATCAAAAAAATAAACAGATAAATAAATAAGTGCGAGAAAGGAAATATTGACATAATATCGAGAATGGTTGTGGGGGTTGGGTGAGGGGTGTATTCATTTTAGAGGCCAGCAGCAGCAAATTATGGCAACTGAAATAAAAAAAAACATTTCTAATATTGCATCGTACTGTAAAAGCTATTTTTTCCCTTCTATTTAGCAGGGGCATGTATGCTGACGTGTGTGTGTGCATGTGTGTGTATATGTGCGTGTATGTGTCTGTGTGCATGTGCAGTATGTGTGTGTCTGAGTGTATGTGTGTGTGTGTGTGTGTGTGTGTGCATGTCTGTGTGTGCAGTATGTCTGTGTGCAGTATGTGTGTGTGTGTGAGTGTGTGTGCAGTATGTGTGTGCAGTATGTCTGTGTGCAGTTTGTGTGTGCGTGTAGTATGTGTGTGTGTGAGTGTGTGTGCGTGTAGTGTGTGTTTGTGTGTGTGAGTGAGTGTGTGTGTGCAGTATGTGTGTGTGTGCAGTATGTGTGTGTGTGAGTGTGTGTGCAGTATGTGTGTGAGTGTGTGTTTGTGCAGTATGTGTGAATGTGTGTGTGTGCAGTATGTGTGTGAGTGTGCAGTATGTGTGTGTGTGTGTGTAAGAGTGTGTGTGTGCAGTATGTGTGTGCAGTATGTCTGTGTGCAGTTTGTGTGTGCGTGTAGTATGTGTGTGAGTGTGAGTGTGTGTGTGCGTGTAGTGTGTGTTTGTGTGTGTGAGTGAGTGTGTGCAGTATGTGTGTGTGTGCAGTATGTGAGTGTGTGTGTGTGTGTGCAGTATGTGTGTGTGCAGCATGTGTGTGTGTGAGTGTGTGTGTGTGCAGTATGTGTGAGTGTGTGTGTGTGTGTGTGTGTGCATTATCTGTGTGAGTGTGCAGTATGTGTGTGTGTGTGTGTGTGTAAGTGTGTGTGTGTGAGTGAGTGTGTGAGTGTGAGTGAGTGAGTGTGTGTGTGAGTGTGTGTGTGTGAGTGAGTGTGTGTGTGTGTGTGTGTGCAGTATGTGTGTGTGTGAGTGTGTGTGCAGTATGTGTGTGTGTGCAGCATGTGTGTGTGTGAGTGTGTGTGTGTGAGTGAGTGTGTGAGTGTGAGTGAGTGAGTGTGTGTGTGTGAGTGTGTGTGTGAGTGTGTGTGTGAGTGAGTGTGTGTGTGTGTGTGTGTGTGTGTGTGTGTGCACGCGCCCATGCAGGTGGAATTGAGAACGCCAGGGCTGGCTGGCTGTGTGGCTCTGCTGGTGGTCTAAATGACTCTCCTCCAGGGACATGTAATCGCAGCTACCAGGGGAGGCATTCCTGACATTCGCTCGTGAAACAAACAAACCCCGGAGAAGCGGCAGGCGTCCGCCGCCGTTCCCCCGGCTCCCGTGTCACGGCGCGATCGATGCGGCTGAAGCTAGCGGGGCTGCCGTAAGTGGCCTCTTTCCCGCGGCGGCCGGGAACACCTTCGTTAAGCCGGATAAGTACCTGCGCGGACGGGCGGAAGAACGCGGACGGCTTTTGCTCAGTCGCTCGCGTTTCGGCTGCCCTATCGCTGGCCCTTATCGCGCCGTTTGCTCACAGGGCTGCTCAGAAGTACCTTTCAGCCGGCCGAATCGTGCAGATGGAAGGCGGGGGATTTGCGGGAGGTCTAAACGGGCTTGAGGAAGTGGTGGCCATGAAACAAGAGAGTCAAGACACTTTATTGTCATTTCATACACATGAAAGGGCACCGCAATTCTTTAAAGCATCAGACAGCTAGGAAAGAGAACAATTAAATGATAAACAAGGAGGGTAAAACAAAAATAAAAACAACATACAACAATACACAACAACAATGACTTGAAAACCTTAATGATTATCCCAATGTCACGTAAAAAGGATTATAGCCGCAAAAAGGTTAAGGGTCGGCCACAAGGGCATTTTCTTATTTCATTTGTCCTGCTAATTACTGATAACCAAAATCAGGGGAAAAATAAAACCAAGAACTGCAAACACAGCAGGAACAACTGGGGCAATCCCAAAATGGGCATCACGCAAATCCTCACGGGACTTGAATGCATGAAGTGAAAAGGCCGACCGTTCTTCTGGGAACGCTGGATGGTGCCCCCATGTCCTTAAATCCTGCGGCATTTAAGTGCAGAATTAAATTTACACAGACATGTTAGTTTATGCATTTACAGGGCATAGCTTTGGTAATTTCTGCTTGAATCTTACCCTTTTGTTCTACTAGTGTTATATTATATTCATTTTTGTATACATATTCTTTTCAGTAAATAAACTTACACAATTAAGTAATTCTGCTTTTAATGCTGAAGTGAACTTTTTTTTTTTTACTTTGATCTGAATTACCAAACATGGGTAAAAATGACCCCCCTCTGAAAAATTGCATCAGTTTATTAATTGCATTTGATTACAGCTGGTTGCAGAACAGATATTACTGAGGTAAAGAATTGCACTTTAATTCTGCATTTTACTTCCTTTTTAAAAGGCATAAAGAAAATACATGTACATCTACCTCAGTGTTTCCCAGTCCATATTTGCCAGTTTGCTAGATCAGAGAGAGCAAAAACACGGACCGGTAATGAGGCCACAAGGATTGGATTTGGAAACATTGATTTATTCGATCACTTATTCCATAACTGCTGGACAAGATCATAGGGGGCTTGATACGTCCACTGCAGGGAATTAATAGATGCCAGTTAGCTTCACTGCATGTCTCTGTATTGCGGGAGAAAAAAGATATTAAGGCGAAAACCTGCAGCGACTGGGGGGAGGGGGGGGGGG
>JAABNY020000112.1:978990-989602 GCA_015164015.2 Brevimyrus niger | reverse complement strand
GGCTGGACATGGGGAGGGGACTGATTGGTCTGAATGGTCTCGCTGACGTCACTGGCAGCCCCTGGGGAGCCGGGGACCTCCCCTCCCCCCCCCCCTACCACCACCAGCACCACCCACCAGCCAGCATCCTCCCCCCGCACCCTCCACCCCCAGACAGCAGCACCGGCTTTGGCGCAGCGTGCAGCCTTTGTTTGGCGACTGAGCCTGGCAGGCTGGCAGCGGTGAAAAGGTCCTCCACTGCTTCTATCGCTGACAGCGGCGGCTTAATGGGTCCGATTCGCATGTTAGAGCGTTTTTTTTCCGCTGGGGTGGGGGGTTGGGGTACTGATCTTCTAGGTAAACAGGCCCATAACACCTTATGTTTATATCCAATCTTCAGCCTCTCAGCTGAAATTCTAAGTTACTCAAAGTTATGAACCCATACGTATATATAGAATATATAGTCTAATAATAAGATTGGAGTACGCTATACAGATAAATAGTTGCAAGCGAATAACCTACAAACATCGGTGTAATTGTTATCATATTCCTAATTGTTTGATTTTTTTTCTGTTCCTTTTTTTTAGTATCAATACCGTGCAAGTAGAACAATTTGATTTGAATGAAAGTGCTGTACAATTACAAATTCTTGTAATGGAATTTAATGCTGGATTACTTGCATATTTGCAAGTCACTTTGGAGTAACGTAGGGGAGTCCGTGAGACTCTTTCAGGCTGGGATTACTGCTGTATATAATCTAGTTTGTATTCATGAACAAAGATGCGCAGCAACTGTAGTGGCGGCAGCATTTAATTTTTAAAGCGAGTTTTCCAAGTGCTACACTGACGGTTTCCAGCCGCTCCTTTTAGAAACAAATAAGCCGAGAGAAGAGCGGCTGAAGTTCCGTGTAAAACTGCAGATTTATTTTAAAGAGATTATTTATATATTGTATACAAGATCAAATCATGGCTTAAAATGTGTTAGAAGAAAAAAAGATCATATAAATCAAGGGTACTGGAATAAATATAACCTATATCTCTCCTTAAGTCAGTGCAAACATGGCTATTGAATAAATTAATTACAGTTTCACCGAGTCCTTGTTTTTGGGACGGCGTATCTAGGTTAAAATTAAAATATATGTGTTGAATGTGTACATATGAAGAATGGTTTTTGCTGAATTTGCTTTTAAAGTATTTTTTGAAATACAGAACACTCATTTATGGAGTCTTTAATGAATTAGCATATAAGAGGAAAACATGTATTACATCCACAGATTAATTTTGTAATAGATGTATATATTTAGCCTTATTTTCCTTTGGGTGTCGTTTTAAAGTGCTAACTGAAAACTCTTCATTAAAAATTGTTTGGTAACCTACTTCTACCATTTTCCAGCAGAACATATCATGCACTTATAATAACGTGCATATAATAACGAGCCTAGCAGAAAGACTGCTTATAAAGTGATTTTGATTACTGTGGTCAGTAAATGGATAATATATTAGCCTATAATTTTTTAGAAGTCTAGACATCTGTGTTTTTTGTTTTATGTTATTGTACCTGCCTGTATATTTTATACATTATTGATTTTTCACAAACGATCGACTAGCTGCACGTGAAGCTGAAGAAAAAAAGAATCATTTACCGTAGCATTTATGTAGTAACTATCTGCTCGCGCTAACTCACTTCAAAGTGCCGCAAACTCTCATTAATGGGTAGATGCCTGTTCCGCGCAGAACATTTTTGCGCGGAGCCAGACATCATTATTACTAAAGAAAACGCTACCTAGGGAAAGTCAATCAGGGAGGTGATTTGTCGCTATGCAGAATCACAGGCACTAATCCCTGCTTTGCTTGCCATTGGTCCCCGAATCTGTCCGCCCCCTCTCGATTTTAAGACCCATGTCAAGCCCAAAGCACCTCGCTGTTCTCATTTCCGATGCCTTCTGGCGGGTTCCGCTATTTATAAAAATAAATTTCCCTCTGTTTTATTTCTTTCCGAGCTGTTTGATTCTCTGCCCTGGGTAGGAAGGTGGCCAGATCGGTGGCAGCAGTCCAGATGGTCTCTCTCTCCACTGGAGTGCTCTTTTCACACCCAGAATCCACTGCTTCTCCCTGGCCCACCACCTCACAGTAGCCTCCACTGACTCCTGCAATCCCAATTGCTCTGGGTTCATTCAAACCAAAACAAAACAAAAAAAGTAGAATGATTCCAGATATTTTCCACTGAAAAAGACTAGAGTGACTGCATTCTCTACCATGGCCAAATGCTCTTCAGCTGCCTTCTCTTTTCTCTGTAGTTCTTGTTGCTGGGTCCAATTCTGTGTCCCTCTGTGTTTTTGACAAGAAGCCATAAAGATTGTATTGGTATCGTGCAGATAATTGAGTACACAATGTTATATGAAATTTAAAAAAGAATGGATAATCCGAGCCATTTACGTCATCTATGTCCACTGGTAACATAAATTAGCACTGATCCTGTCGGAAAATCATCACTGGTGATTTAGATGCGAATGAAATGATCTCCTTTTCCTTCCACACTGGGTAGTCTGACGAAGAAGTTTGCATGCAGATTTCTTTAATTCCCATCCTCCGGGGCTATGGGATATTTCTGGATTTGCTTTTGATTAAAGAAGAATCAACTCATTCCTCCACTTTTAGCTGAATCTAAACAGAAATTTGGGTGAAGTCAAGAAATTGTCCAGTGAGTTCTTGAGACTCGTCTCGCTAACAGCCTACAATGGACGATGCACTGACAGCCATGTTATGGATGTTTACTAAGGAAAGAATTACACATCAAAGTCAAGTTTATCATTGTGCACATGCACAAAAAAATGAGTTACACACAATAACTGCTATATTTCAGTCCTAATTATTATTCAGAAGTAGTTTTTTGATTATAACGCGCATTTACTGAATAATTCCCATATATTCCTAATAATTCCCATAAAGTTTTCAACTTGGAATATTTCCAAAATTCCCCAGCTTAACTTCCCATGGAAAGGGAAGTTTCTGGAAAGTTTCTGTCCCTTTGCAACCCTAATCTGTTTTAATTGAAAATAATAATACTAAACCCTATTCAGAATCCTGCATTGGATATATGATTGTGGAGAAAGGATGGGTGGACAGACAGGCAGATGAAGAAATGACATTAGAAATCTTTATAAGAGGTGTAGCAAACAATAACAGGGCTGCCGCTTCTTGTGGGGGGGGGGGGGGTTCATTTTTTTCTCTATTTCCTCCAATATAATTGCTTCACCTGACCTTTGTAATTCCAGAGCAGCAGAACTGATATTCCCACTTTTATCACTGGCAAAGTGGCAGAAAGGTGTTGGGCTGTACACTGTGCCAACACGCTGTGCTCGACGCGAGTGTCAGGTCCGGGAAGATGAGGGATTCGGGGAGCTGGCTGTATCTTCTCAACCAGTATGAGGCCCCAGGGTTTGTACCCTGAAGCTGCATGTCATCTACTGTACAACTGCAAAATGCAAAGTCAATCCACACACACACACACACACACACACACACACACACACACACACACACACACACACACACAGGATTTCATTGCAAGATCAGAAAGCCTAAAATGTTGCATATTTCTCAGGTTAGTTGCGAAAATCTTAAGAAAAAAAAGGATCACAGTAGTTCACAGTATTACACCTGGGTATATTCATCATTATACTGTACATTAACTGCGATATTATATTACATATATGCGAGTCTCACACATACAATACAGGCAATAGTTATTATTCCACCTGAAACAAGTATCACAGGATTTATAAACAGCAGGTATGATTAATCATAAAACCTACCACTAATAGCAATTATACCAGTTAAAAGAAAAACCAAGATAAATGTGATGAACAGCGATAAAATATTGGCAATGTATTTGGTGAATGGAATCCCAAAAAATATTGAAAAGTTTTCAGGGCCTGGAATATACTCAGTGAGAATATAACAAGTATGACTTTGTAAATTACTGTAACAACTGAACAGCTCTTCCATGGCCTTTGTTCCACATACGTAGTGGTAACGATCTCCTTGCCAAGTCCGTATAATTAAGTGTTAATAGGAATTAATTAACTAAGATATTTCTGCTTCCCGATAAAGAAAAGAAGTTTATTCGAGGCTCTGCCTCAGCCACAAACCAGAAAAGATATATATTAATAAGCCGTATATTACAATAAAATCTCAGGGAACAGTAGCTGAAATACTTTTCACATAAGGTATATAATTTGACAGCATATTTGTACTAATAACCCTTTAAAGTGGTTATAAAATACTCTAAGCTGTAATGTACAGATGATTAATGTCTGCAGAATAATTGAATTCCATTAAGCTGAGGATCACTTGCACAGAGAAGCGGTGCCAAGTGTTGATGAGACAGCCAGAGAGGACCGAAAGGACTGCTGCTTCGCACGGCGCCATTTTTCCAGCCAAATCCCATGGAAAGGTACTTTAACGTGGGACATCTGCTTGTTGTTAATGGTCGGAGCTACTGATGCATAGGATCATTAACGGAGTAGTGCGAAGCGGTATTTTCCTGTTGACGGGGAGCCTGCTGTGGAAAGAAGCGTTCGAGTACTCCCCCCCCCCCCCCCAAACAAAAAAACAACAAAACAAAAACGAAAAAAAAAAAAAACATAAGGGCAGCGTGCCGAGCGATCGGTCTTGTTATAGTTTTTTGTTTTGCCTTTTTTACTTTTTAATATTACATTTCCCTAGGCGTATGCTATTTAAGCTTGTAAAATCGACGCTAAATAAGGGGCGCTAATGAAAATACCCTTTTCACTTCCACATTCATCTTTTAAGGCATTTTCCCCTTCTCCTCCACCTCCTCTCGGCCCTTTCCACAGATCAGCGCCGGCTGCACCCCCTCTGTACCCCCCTGGTGTCCCCCCTCCGCTTTGCAGCCGTGAAATCCGGAAGGCTGACATTATTGTAGGGAGAGGGGAAGTCTGCCCCCTTCTGTAAATGGCTACAGTAATGACCCACTTGGGAGAGGAGCGCTTAGACGGCGTTGCGGATGTTTCCAGGTGCAGCGACATAAGCGTTTCATTAAATATTAAAGCAACCATTTTCAGTTACAGCAGCAAAAAAAAAAAAAAACACAGCATCTTTGGCTACATTTTAAAAGCAACTAAATATATGGGTGTGTGTTTTTCACATGCTGGTTTTAGCTGACCTTTTCTCCAGCTAATTAGTTGCCTCTTTGAAAAGCATTACGGATGATATATCTTAGGGAATGCGGCTTGCTAGCCACTCCCCTGGCGTTTCGCGCAGTTTTCAAATATAATAAATAAAACAATTATTTCATCCCACAGCGCCGTGATTAGACGCTCGCTTTGTTTGCGCCGCTTTGTTTTCCGAGCCGCGAAGATAATGAAGGAAAATCAGTACCTGTCCTGGGGTAAACAAGGCAAAACCGCGGAAAGGCGCAGCTGTTTTTGCGTAAATGATTACTGATTTGAGCGGCGGCGGAGGCAGGATTCCTGCTCACACCGTGTTAAATATGGAGTGCAGTCACGTAAACACGGCAGACACACATCTCCCCCTCCATCATGTCGCCGGCGTACCCCTTCTCGGGGAATACTAATGGCTTGTAAAACGTGTTCTCTCCATGTGACTCGCAAAGAAACATGACAGATTGCGGAGAGCTGTATGATATTAAACAGGTTGATAAGAAATGAATGAAAACGGCCTCTGTTTCACCATCTTCCCCTTAACACCTATCGCCGCTTACCAAGTACAGCGAGGAGCCATTTGTTTCGTGAGATTAAACAAGCGAGGAAATAAATAATGTGCTTTTAAATATAGTGGGTCTAATTAATACCTACATATGTATTACCAAGGAGCGTCTAGTAATAACATGTAGGGGTCAAGGGGAGAGAGATTGTTAGTGGCCGGTTGAGCGATCGCGCCGCGGAGAGAATGCCCTGGTGGAGAGGGGACCTCCTTCTTGGCAGCAGCTGTGCAGGAGTCCGGCCCTTGCCTTCTGCCCACTCTAGGGACCTCATGTTGACATGTACCTTCAGGTGCTCAATGCTCTCCATTTCACGGATAACGGAACTGCTCCTGGAGATGGAAGGGGCGAGCCTCCTAGCTGCGCGAGAGCCGGGTGTGTGTGTGCGCGTGCGCGTGCGCGTGCCCCCGCGCGCACACACAGAACCGAGAGTGTTCGTCCGAGAATGACAATGTTGCGGCACAGCGCGAGAGTGCGCGAATGGGCACGTTTAAGTTTACTTTCCCACAATGCCGTGCGGGGGTGACCAGGTGTATCCCTGCTTTTCCGAGTGGTTTTCTTGGAACGCTCTGGCGTTCTTACCGAATGGTAAGTCTTAATAACATGCCTCCGCAAACTGTGTGTGTGTGTGTGTGTGTGTGTGTGTGTGTGTGTGTGTGTGTGTGTGAGTGTGTGTGTGTGTGTGTAGGGGGGTGTAGGTACCACATGGGAAACCAGAGGACCACCACCTGCAACTTTTTAAACCCCTGGTGGAAAACCACATGTAAATTTAAATACGTACCAAAACAAAAACTATATATTAACCATAACAAGTACTATGCATAATTAAAATTCCAAGGTTTGATTTAAAAACCAGTTGGGAAATCGCAAATCTGGATCACGATGTGACTGAGCAAGCAAATTTACTACATATTATTTGTGGTTATTCTCAAATACGTTCTAAACTAAATTTGCATCACTGAAATCGTATATGCTTTAATTCATTTTCTCACATTTTTTATATTTAAAATTGGTCTAATAAATCATACAAAATAACAAAACAAACACAATCTAAATATGGGAATAGAAGCTGAATTAATTACAAACATCCTCAAATAGCCTGTTATTGTGTTGTCATGTGCAATATTGTATAATATGTTGCATGTTAACAGAAGATAATATGATAGTTTAAAAAGCTGGTGGTCCTCAGAACAAGACCCTCAGTCAGCTCTCATTCGGGATCAGGGTTATAATATGCTAATAGTGAATTTAATGAACGGAATGAGAGAAATTGATAAAGTCAGCAGGCCCTGCAGAGCTGTACATAAATAACACAGGCATACGCCAACACCCCACTGTAAACTTTAGAGGCACTTTTAGCATGCTGTATTACTACTGCAATCTGCTGAACCAAACCTGAACCAAACAAATCTAATTCAATCAATACATACTAAACAAAGACAATGTTTTATAACTTAATCTTTTTATGTTCATTCATGTGATAAATTTATATGAAACCAAACTAATCTCTAACTACTGGACATGACTTTATTACACAACGAACCGTCCCACTGTTTTATTTATTTATTTGCTGTATTATTGATTGATTGATTGATTGATTGATTGGATGTCTGTATTACAATATCCAAAATATGAAGTTTGGTTTTTTTCATATTTGGTTATTTGAGTCCAGAAACAGTTAAAGAATTATTTACCTATCGGATATTGAGATGTTACTTTATGTTGCTTTAACGTTAAGGATTATTAACCCGAGACTGAAAATGATGTTCAATGAAATACAATAAAAATATTTGCCCTCAAAAGAAATAAAAAGCAAAGCCATTAGCTTCGAATCCCAGTCTCTCGCATAACCACTGCGTGATGTTTCTAAAGTTAGTCGTGTGAAGACCCGTTGTCTAGTGGACGGCTGTATAGCGACCGATTGTTTAGCATAACCCCCCTCCCCCCGACCCCACATTTCCGCGCAGCACATGTAAAAATTTAATTACGGCGCTGACAGGCGCAGTGTGTGATGTACGGCTCGGCATCCATCACCGGGAGAGAGGCTGGTGGCGGAGAGCTTTGACTTTGCCGAGGCGGCCGCCTCGCTCCCGATGCGCGCGCGGACTCCAGCAGCAGGTGCCATATTACTGTGTACAGAAAAGCAATTAGGGAGCATATTGGATGAATGGGGAGTGCATTAATATTAGCAAGTGCATTTGTCAGTGGGTTTGATGCGAGCCTCTTTCTTTTCTTTATGCAACATTAAGATTGCGACGCTCATAAATTCTCCGCTTAAATTGCCATCTGTTCCCCTGTCAGGCCACACCGAGACACTGAAGTGAGGGAGACAGACAAAGAGATGCAGTCAGAAGTTTTTAAGCCCCCCCTCCCCCCCCGCCCCGTTTTTTTTTCCTCTGGTTTCCTTAAAGAATTGACGGATTCATGAGATTTTTGTCTGTCTTTCGAAGTCGACGTCCCGACCCGCGGACGTAGCCCTAACGCACGCGTGATGAGGCTTATTATAGCCCTTGACTGAATACCTCGTTTTAATCACCCGTGAAAGGTGGCATCTGAGAGACGAGGGCGGCACCCCCATCAGACTCACACGGGGGTCCGCTAGCAGTAGCCCACACCTGAATGGGCAGATTAAATGACACTTTTTAGTTTATAATAATAGTAGTAAAATACAGCACTAATACAGTAACATGAACCTGTGTACTGTGGCAATTCATATGATGCTTAATTCATAGGGGCTGATTCCTCTAGTGTAACCTAATCATGTAAGTGCTCTGTGATCTCAGTGGAGAGCAGAGAAGACTCCATTTCTAACAGATTCATCACACGTGCTGACATTTTTGAAATTCCGCATTTCCTTTGTGTCCTGTCCCGCTTCATAGATATTTTACACCAAATAGAATGGCCTAACTACACAATGCCTGAAGTTTGGCACACATGGCTACCCCATTCAGAGTAGCATGTCTAGCTCCATCGCGTTTTGTGTGCACCTTCCCCTGTGTATTGGTGCATGGCTCTGCATGGGGGTTTGGGGGGGATTACATTTGGGATGCAGTGTAATTGTTTGTCAGTGACATAAGTGCTGGGGAGAAGCTGGGGGATATTCCGTTGCATTTCCCCCCCACCCACACACACACACACCCCCACCCCCATGATGTTTCACAAAATCTACAGTGGGAAGGGAAAAAATAAAAAAGAAGCTACACAGAACCCTTCCATGACAGAGGACTCCGGGGTGGTGTCATGGAGCCCTCTGAATTTTGACTGGCAGCTCAGCCTGCAGGAAGTGACACGGGTGCCCATTCCGTTTCCCCCGCACGAGCTGCGGAGTCGCGCGCGCCCCTTAAATTGGTCCTGGTCATTCAAATACGCCAGGCCCGGCACTGACTCTACCCGGGGAGCAGTCAGAGTTCCTCCAGGGTCCAGACTATTATTGGAAAACAGAATATTTGTTGAGCCAGTAGCGGCTGTCGTAGTTTGTGTTGTGGCAGGCCCGGATATTTTATAGTAACATTTATTCACATCAGTAATTTTAATGCAGGAGTATTGGGGGAGTCCATGGACAGTTTTTGAAATGACAATGAAAAAAAAATTAATTTAAAAGTAAAGTTGTGCTAGTTTACTAAACATTACTGGTGTTCTCTGTATTTCTTTAAACAACTGACTCCGTTGTACAGCGGTCCCCCTCATGGTTCCCACAGGCAGGTTTTAAAAGCGGGAGACCAGAACCGTTCCCTGCTGACATTAAACTCAAGCATATCTGTCTCTATTCCTCCTAAGATAATATCTGCTCCATAGGAAAGGATACTGTCCACTGTTCAACAAGAGCCTACTTACCTTTTCCGGACAAAGCTCTGATTGGGAGCTGTGGCATACCTAGAAATTCTGGGCCTATATACTTTTACACATTCAAGGGCCTCTGTCAGGTGCTGGGCCCCTGAATCTGTCAGGCTATCCATGCCATTCCAATGCTCCTACTTGGGAGTCCCCTCACTAGGAAAATTGATGGCCATCCCACTTCCGCAACACAGGTAATACAGGGCCCTTCAGCAACTGCCTCTATTCCATATTAGTAGAGATGCTTCTGCCCACAACTTAGTTCAGCCAGGTAAGCGTAAGAATGGCAGCATGCTGTGGACACTTTCAGCAAAGCTACCTCAGGTAGGTGCTAAACGTCGCGCAGCAGTGCTGCTCTCTCTGTTATTAAGAATGACACAGGCGCGGGTGGTAATTGGATTAATAACCGCTCACTGTGTGGCTCTCCTGCGCTATACGCAGGTCCCGCTGATCTTGTGAGACGCGAAAGCCCCCACTTTTGACTCCTCTGCACAAACACGCCGTACCACAGACATGGCAGACCTGAAAATGTATGTGTGTGTGTGTGTGTGTGGGGGGGGGACACATTAAGCAGAGAAAACTTATGAAATATGTGAGAGGATCTGTTTGCCTTAGTAGGTAAAGGTGGTTTGATTTTTGCCCCCCCCCCTTCACTCACCCCCCCTCCTAATTCCTCACATGATGACAGTGGCATGTGCGGCCGTCTCAGTGAGACCTTGAGGGAGCCCCCCTGCTGCACAAGCCCCCGGCAAGGTTGTCACTAACAGGCATCTTGCTATATTTTAATCCATATCCCCAGCACAGAGGACGGTTTCGGGGGCCTCGCTGAGTCAAGCCGGCTCCTGGTGAAACGTGTCATTTTTCCCTGGCTCCACGCTGCCGCCCAGTTCGCCTGTCTCTCGCTCTGCCCTTTTCTCCCGCCTGAGCCATCAACGGCCCCCCCCCCCCCCCCCCCCCCCCCCTCCCCTCCCTCTCCCCCCCACCGCCCTCCCCCCGAAGGAGAACGGAAGTGCAGTGCCAAGGCAGCGGAGACATGGTAACGCATTTATAACTG
>JAABNY020000112.1:941062-953588 GCA_015164015.2 Brevimyrus niger | reverse complement strand
CATCCACCCATCCATCCATTCATCCACCCATCCATCCATCCATCCATCCACCCATCCATCCATTCATCCACCCATCCATCCATTTTCCAAGTGTTCATTCTGGTAAGGTTTGTTGGGGATAAAGAGTTATTTTATACATTATTTAAATCAATAAATCAGATTTCATTCAGGAGCCAAAGTCACCACCGATTAACCAGCAACCTAACTTTAATCTGTATCCAAGGCTGTCACTATGTTATCAATATAGGGGGTGGGGAGAGAGGCAGGGACAGATCCATTAAGCCCATCCCACATTATCCTGTATGACCTTGTATGCATACCTATGCATAGGCTGCTCATCTATTTCAATAGTAACTGAATATATTTGTTTATGTGTATGAGGCTGAAATCGTCAGCTCATAATTTTTTCCCGTTCAGTCAGTGGGTTAGATGAGAGCCAGATTCTCTAGACAGGTTTATTTGGAAAATATTGGGCAGGGCAAACACCACTAACTTATATATGGGGTGGGATGTATCCCCCCTCCTGAGTATGTTTCTGCTTGTAACACCAATGACAGCCTGAGTTGCTGCTAAGAAACTTTTTTCTTTGGGGGGTGGTGCATCCCCCTCCATATTCAAAATGGTGGGGGGAATTCGAAACTTGCATAGCTTCGGCTTGATTAAGAAATGTCCAGCTCTACTTTTACATAGACATGCCTCTGAAGGAGACACACTTACCTGAGCTCATTTAAAATTGTGAAACTGCTGAGATTAACAAGCCTGCTTGCTGAGGGCTGATGCTTGTGTTTACATGCTAATCGCGTCGTTCAGAGGGTCCCTACCCGCGCACTGGAGACCTCTTCACCTCTTCTGTGCTACTGCGTTGGGCATGTTTGCAAAAACGGCAAAGAATGATGCAATGCATTCTTATACTAAGGTGATGCCTGTTAGATTGATTACCTGTCACACAAATAAATTACATAATAATTTCTTTTGTGAACAGAGGACGAAAATGTTAAAAATAAAACCATGTTACAATGTTACATAAGAGCACCTGATGGATTCCTTATGTAGCTACCTTGACACAGTTTAACGTTATCTAATACATTGTGGCTACAATTAGAATGTGATTCGTCAACAGTTAAGACATCGGCTGTATCAAATTTACAATAACTCCGTCAAGAACGATATCATGATCAGCTTGAACGGTAGCCAGTGAAAGTGAGTAACTTCACTTCAAAGACACAGTTCAACCCAGATAACAACTCCCACATGTTTGTTTGCCAGCTCTCAATTTCATTCATTCAGTTTCGGAGTTAAAAACCTTTCCCAACGTAGTACGCTCTCTTTCTGAGTAAGACAAGAGACCTCACATGACACACAACATCTGCAGCTCTTCTGAAAAATCACCGAGAGCATTTCGAACGAGGTACTTAAGCAACACGCTTATGGATCCGTAACACTTTTTACCGTTAAATTTAGTTGTCATCGTATTGTTACCATTGAGAACCAGAAAGCCATTTCATATGTAGATTCCATACTAATATAGACATTCATAGGTTTTCACTCAGTGACTTAACAGTTCTCCGAGAAATTATAAATACCAAAATAAATACTTATGAACTTCACAAAATCCACTTCAGTGGCAGAATGAACAGCATTATTATAGTTATTATTTTTATGCACATTTTTCAATGCCTACAGATCACAGGAAATGTATTATGTGAGAATAACATTATTCCAGTTGAAGCCCATAAAGAAACATTAAATCCCTTTGTAAGTCAGTATAGGCGCGGTATGGCAGAAATCGTTATACTGACGTTTCAAAATATAAATCGATTTTTAGGAAAATGGGTCATTAACTTTTTCATTAATGGTAATAATGCATTTTTCTGTCAGATGCTGAAGGTCTGAGCTTGGGTTACTGTAAAAGAGATGCTAATTCAGGGAGGGGGGATTTTGCATAACATACATCTATACATTTATGCACATTTATAACACAAGGTTCATCTATAGCAGAGATAATGTTCTCTCAGAACTGAAAGATTATCATTTCATACTGTTCAGAAACATTTGTCACTAAATAAGTTTCCTCACACATTAACAGACCTACACAACTTTCTTCAAACTAATGTGCATTGGATTTGTGTATTTTTATACTGTCTTGTCCCTGTGTTGACAGGGGTTTATGCTGTAATAAATGATACGCAAAGTTTGTGTTCTCTGGCGTATTCATTGCAGTGAGATATAGTTGTAGGTGTATATTTCTTAAAAAAAAACATTAATATTGTAATTCAAACAAATAAGTAGTAACACAATGAGAAGTAACAATAATTTCTTTTGACATATATGTTATTTATAAGCTGTTCCCCACCCCCACCCCCACCCCCATTTCCATACCCTTTGGTTTGTGTGTTGCATACAGCTTAGCAGCCTGAGGATGTTACATGCTGCTCATTCAGGGTAACCGATTCCATAAATAAGAAGCTGCTTCTATATTTTTAGTCACTTCAACAATAGAATATTTTTTATTGTAATTTTTATGTTGCTTCAGAATAGTTGTGAAGGCAAAACTAATCAGCTACACAGAGGCCTGGGATTTGGGTCTGATTTCTCTCGCACCAGGTCAATACAACAGATCAGAAAACATAGTGCACCTGTCATTAGCCTCTAGTTATTGATGGAGTTCATTACAGGCTGTTAATTGTGCTTGCAGTAAATCCTATAGAAATTATTTTAAAAATAAATTGGGATTTTAAATGATTGTTCTGCATTTTTGATACGTTTTATTTGGTATATTTTTTAAATAATCACTTCTGTCACAGTATTGTGTTTCACAACAATTTACAGACTGTTCCTAAAAGGGAATCGGAGAAAACACTGGGATAATTTTCTAAAACTTTTTCAAGCAGGATGGGTGCAGTTGATGATCTGTTAGCACAGGAACAGGCAGCCCAGACTGGAAGAGAGAAGGACAGTCAAAGAGGGGTTAAGTGCTGATAAACATCCATCCATCCATCCATCAATTTTCCAAGTGTTCATTCTGGTAAGGTTTGTGGAGGATAAAGAGTTATTTTATAGATGAATAAATCAGATTCCATTCAGGAGCCAAATTCACCAGCGATTAACCAACAACCCAGTTGCCATTTCCATGCCCTTTGCTATGTATTTTACATACTTCTAAGTTTGTGCAATAACTAGCCTGCTGCCACTAGTTTGTGGAGTTTGCAGTCTCACAGGATGTGCAACACCGCAACACCATGCACAATACTAATATTATCAGGTTATAATTCTGTTAGAGAGGCCACTGTGACTACAAGAGGCTCCTTATGAAATATCTCCACTGTTCAGCTTTGTAAAGCTAATTTACCCCTTATCCATTATAAAGAACTAGTTACATAACCATAACATTTATTGAAAACAGATTGTATATCTTTTTTCCTAATGAGTTTATACTGTATTTTCTTATACCTATTTTCTTTTATACTTTAGATTTTAGTTGATCCTCTTTAAGATTTGATTGTGATATTAGTTTTCTTTCCTGATATATAGTGTTTATCATGTCTAATGGTGTCTATCTCTCTGTGCAGTTGTAGCATGAGGAATCTCCCTGTGGGATCAATAAAGTTTGTTCTGATTCTGGTTCTGATTATTAGGTGGCTTAAAGAACACTGGTTCAGAAACCTTGCTTGAGCAACTCCATCCACGGTATTTGTCTGTTCAATTTCACAGCTCACTTAATCAACCTAATCAGGTAGCTTGAGATATTGACTAGCTGAACAAGGCGTGCTAGTGGTCAAGTTCAACAAATATGCATGTATATCGGGTGGTGACTGCAAATCCAGAGGAGACCTGAGAGGCCTTTAAATAGCTAAGCTGACACACTTTGACAGAAACATAAAATCAGGTTTTACATGAAAATAAAAACGATTCAAACCCTTAGATTGCCTTTCTTTTGAACTGTATTATACCCAGCTAAAGGTTTGTGTTAATTCATATTATAAGGAATGCTTCAGCTACACAAATACCAATTACGACACATTAGGAGACATCTTATTTATATTTAAATATACCTGGAAATGATTGAAGATGAACATTTTATAACAAAAAGCTCGAGAAGTTATTATGCTGTTTTGGTGGCATTTCAAATATACAAGAATTTACTCTGTTCACTTAGTAGGATTATCGAAGGCCCTATGCAACATAAACACCAAATGTGTGAGCTATCAGCATAACATTAAACCAATAAGCCCCTTTCCTAGTTTTACAGCTGAGCAGTTCTCCCCTAAATGGCTACAATTTTCCCACTTTGAGCCTACAGATAAATAGAGCGTTATTGAGGGAACACGCCACTGTCACCCAGAACAGCGAACAACAAAAGAAGCCAGTTTGCTTTTTAACCAAAATAACAGCTGCAGATGTTTACTGTTAGCCTCCCACCCACAAGCAATTTAGCAATTACCAATTAAACCGAAAAAAACTATTAATGAATGGTTATTCAGTTAGGTGGAACCCAGTGAATGTTACAGCAAATAATTCAATTAAGACAGCACAGGTTTGTCTGTGGAAAGGAACCTATCACCAGGTGGGTGGTTAGGAATAAACAAAAGTTACATTGGACTGAGCATCCATCCATCCATCATCCATCCATCCATCCATCCATCTGTAATTTCATGACGGAAGAAAACTAAAATTGTAGTAGTAATAGATACAAAAAATGTTTTAAAAATGGCAGCCTTTGTCTGAATTTGCAACCTCTGTTGGAAAAATCTGATACAGATGATCATTTAGAAAAGGTGCACGGTAATTGACAAAGCAGATGTTTGTTCTCTGCGTTCTCGAGGGTCAGGGACCACGTTGTGGTGCATCATGGATACGTTCTCTTGAGCTTACACGAAAGTGCGTACGACAGTGGCTTCAGCTTCCCCTGAGACGGCGGAGCCCGTACAGCTGCTGTTTTGACTGGGGGGTCTGTAAGACCCGGCCGAAGTGCCGGAGGAATGGAGCCCGGCGTCGGCGGTCTGCAGTCGGCGGTCTGCACCGCTTCAGCCCACCCGTAAAGTGGGCCGCAAAGAGCGCAATGATTAAGAAGAGAAGTGCGATAAATGATGGAGCTGACACACTTTGACAGAAACATAAAATCAGGTTTTACATGAAAATAAAAACGATTCAAACCCTTAGATTGCCTTTCTTTTGAACTGTATTATACCCAGCTAAAGGTTTGTGTTAATTCATATTATAAGGAATGCTTCAGCTACACAAATACCAATTACGACACATTAGGAGACATCTTATTTATATTTAAATATACCTGGAAATGATTGAAGATGAACATTTTATAACAAAAAGCTCGAGAAGTTATTATGCTGTTTTGGTGGCATTTCAAATATACAAGAATTTACTCTGTTCACTTAGTAGGATTATCGAAGGCCCTATGCAACATAAACACCAAATGTGTGAGCTATCAGCATAACATTAAACCAATAAGCCCCTTTCCTAGTTTTACAGCTGAGCAGTTCTCCCCTAAATGGCTACAATTTTCCCACTTTGAGCCTACAGATAAATAGAGCGTTATTGAGGGAACACGCCACTGTCACCCAGAACAGCGAACAACAAAAGAAGCCAGTTTGCTTTTTAACCAAAATAACAGCTGCAGATGTTTACTGTTAGCCTCCCACCCACAAGCAATTTAGCAATTACCAATTAAACCGAAAAAAACTATTAATGAATGGTTATTCAGTTAGGTGGAACCCAGTGAATGTTACAGCAAATAATTCAATTAAGACAGCACAGGTTTGTCTGTGGAAAGGAACCTATCACCAGGTGGGTGGTTAGGAATAAACAAAAGTTACATTGGACTGAGCATCCATCCATCCATCATCCATCCATCCATCCATCCATCTGTAATTTCATGACGGAAGAAAACTAAAATTGTAGTAGTAATAGATACAAAAAATGTTTTAAAAATGGCAGCCTTTGTCTGAATTTGCAACCTCTGTTGGAAAAATCTGATACAGATGATCATTTAGAAAAGGTGCACGGTAATTGACAAAGCAGATGTTTGTTCTCTGCGTTCTCGAGGGTCAGGGACCACGTTGTGGTGCATCATGGATACGTTCTCTTGAGCTTACACGAAAGTGCGTACGACAGTGGCTTCAGCTTCCCCTGAGACGGCGGAGCCCGTACAGCTGCTGTTTTGACTGGGGGGTCTGTAAGACCCGGCCGAAGTGCCGGAGGAATGGAGCCCGGCGTCGGCGGTCTGCACCGCTTTAGCCCACCCGTAAAGTGGGCCGCAAAGAGCGCAATAATTAAGAAGAGAAGTGCGATAAATGATGGAGCTGGCAGACGGCCCAGACGGAAGCTCCACAGGAGGGAGCGCCGAAGTCGGACTCCGACGTCTGAGCACCTGGAGCTGCGATCGGCTCTCGCTATCGATGCGATGACACAGAGACGTTTGACTGCTAAGTAAGGGATGGATGTGATCTTATTTGCCCGTGCGTTGCTGCTTCAAAATGTTAGGCTCCAGTTTTAAGAATAATGTGGTGTTTATTACAATCAGACCAAACAGTTTTATTTTGCTTAACTGGATAAGTGTTTTATATATATATATACTTATCCATATATAGACACACACACACACACATATATATATATATATATATATATATATATATACACACACACACACACACACACAGATCATGAATAGGATAAGCCATTTTGGGCAATGGATGGATGGATGGACATGCATACATATGCCATATAAGCCATTTTGGAGAGACTGTGGAGTGGGGACTGGGACAGTAACACTCTTCCTAACCCCATACAGGAAGCTTATAAGCAGGCCGGGCACCTCAGACTTTTGCACCTGCTGTGTTCTTACTGCCTGCTTTGTTCCTTTTCTCCTTATTGCTCTATCCGACAACTTCTGTGGAAAAAGTAATTAAGACAAAGTTTTTGTTTCCACACCAATCAGCAATCAGTGGGTCCTTATCTCTGGATCCTGTTCACTTGTTGACAGCTGCAGGCATTGTAGAACAGGAAGGGTATCTCTATGCAGTGCAGATGGAAGGAGACAGTTTTCATATTGCAGCTGCTCCTGCGACTTCTGCAGGTGTCCCTCCAGGAACTGATCGCCCATCTTGCAACTCTCATGTAGCGATTAACCATCGGGATGGGAAAGGAGAGGGAGGATAGAGCGGGTCTGAGATTATATGGAACAGGTCTAACGAGAAAGACTGACCAGCCCCGTGTAGATATATATAGTATATATATACAATATTTAATTGAAGAAAAGAACTTGCTCCATGTGATTATCAGACTTTCTGCTATGAAATGAGGTAAGTACATTTTTATTTGAGTGAAGCACTAAAGAGTATTACATTTCAAGAAGAGTTGCTTAAACAGAGGAAATGCAAGTAGGGAATCCATTCTCGTCTGTGCTTTCTCAGCCTTATTTGTCTACTAAACTAAACTAAACTAAAAAAAACTCCATCAGTCTCAGAGCTGATGATCACACCAGCTGCAGGTGACCTAGATTCCCAAGATGTTGCCTCCTGGACCACCGTCTTGTGCTTATATTATCTTCTCCACAGGGAGCCAACACTTACCATTCCCTCCCCTGCGGAAGATCAATGGATTGAGCAAGACACTGCAACACAGCTACATTCTCCCTGAGAAACGTTATCTCACCCATAGCCGTCCACAAATGTCAGCCAGCTGATCGTCTGTGAGACCAATCAGTTTCGCCACAGTTCAAAACAGGGCACAGCATTTAGTTTTATCACTTATAATTTTAATACAGGATGGATAGCAACCCGATGAGCGATGTTAGTCATGTTCCCTAGAATGAACAGCAAGGTAGTCAGAGGATAAGCTGAGCAACAAGATGTCGGCACAATATATTGGCAAATTTTCCACACACTGATGTGTGTCGTGAATGGTCCATGTGAAAACAGAGTGATGTCTAGATTGAGGTGTTGTGTGCACAAATGCTGTCTCTACAGAAAATCATTTTTCATTTCAAAATTTACTGTAAGTGTAATCCTGGCAATAAACCTCATTTTTACACCCTGTCCTGGCTGACCTCTGAGGATCATGATTCCCTAAAAATGTAGATCCTAGCCTGCTAAGGTTCCTTGACTCTTACGTGTCGCATACCTAGAGGGCCATCTTGTACACACATTCCTAGACATTAGGTTCAATGCCGCTTAGCTGCCAAAACTTTAGTCCATTCTGAACACCTGTGTACATGGGGAGAGCTGCACTAAATTTGCTGCCCCAGCATGTATCTGGAGTCCACTAGGTGAGTAGACACTGGTGACCAATATTATGCCCAAGCTGCTGGTCGACATCCTGCTGGGATGTGATTGGTCAGGGTTTCGGACCCTACTAACATCCACTACCCCCAAAGAGGATCTGGCCCCAAGGGAACCACCACCCAGATGCCCTGGTCCTGGAACCCCTGTTGAGGATGAGCCACTGACAACCTCTCTCAGATTTCTCTCAGCATTTCCAGCAAGATCGCTGCTTTGCCAAAAATCGGACAACTACTGCCAGAGTCATGTGGTAGCCATTGGGGGAAGATTTGTACACAAGGAAAGCTCCCTAATGCTTACTTCCTAGTCGAAACTAGGGGAGAGCAGAAGGGGCTCTTAGCATATGGATCTTAGTGGGATTGGCCCACTTACTCCTCATAGCAGGACACTAGGTATGACCACCTAAGTAAAAAATATTGAAAGTGCCGTCTTGCCTGCCTGATAACCACTAATTATTCCACTTGCCATCATCCACATAAATTCATCACTGAATAGTGATGGATCTGGTTGACTCCTCCTTAAGTGATACCAAGGTCATGAATATATCCCATTGTTGACCATCTCATCTGATACTGTGAGGTAATGACCCTTAGTAGGTCACATCCAAAGATAAGGTTAGAGTGCTGTTTCTTCTTGCCAGCCAGGTCTCCTCAAGGAGATAGTAATTGGTTAAGGATCAGTTTCATGTCAATGACCACACAAACATAATTTTGTAAAGTTCATGTTGGAGGTTAAACATATTTGCACTTCTGTATATAAACCCCAGACAGATGGTCTCATGAAGCACTTTAATCAGAACCTGAAGCACATGCTAAAATGGGTAGCTACAGAGGACAGCAGGGACTGGGACATGATGTTGTCACATACAGTAGAGTCTCGCTTATCCGACATAAACGGGCTGGCAGAACTTTGGATAACTGAAAATGTCAGGTAATCTTGCGTAAGTCGGGAGCAACAAAAAAATAGACCACGCTCACGCTTGCAACTTGCAGTTCTTGTTGCCAATTGATGCGTTGTTTTTCTTTGTGGTCGGACGTCAGATAATGCAGAATGTCGGACAAGCGAAAGTCGGATAAGCAAGACTCTACTGTATCATTTTCGAAATCAGGGAGGTTCTCCAGGCTTCTACGGGAATCACCTCCATTGAGCTCTTATTTGCAAGACAACCCTGAGGATTGCTCAATATTGTATGCCTGGAAGCGGTTACCCTCCTCCAACTGAACCATCTTTTATAGAAAAGGAGAGAGAGGATAGAGTGGGTCTGAGATTATATGGAACAGATCCAATGAGAAAGACTTACCAGCCCAGGTGCAAAAGTTCAAGCCTGTCGATTGGGTTTTGGTGCTTGTCCAAACCTTCTTGTGTAAATTCTTCACCAAGTTGCAAGGGACATATAAGATGATGGAAAAGGTTGGCCCCATGAACTACAGCAGCTCGGCCTGCAACTGAAGGAGTGTTGCTTTCACATTACCTTGCTGAAAATATGGATTGATCTTATCCTCTGTCCACCCTAAACCTTCCTTCACAGGAGGACCCCCCGCTTGGGCTGGATTTTTTTTGGCAGCCAAAAAGCAGGACCACCAGGAACTCCTGGATCAATAGAGATTTGTATTCTCCACTATACCAGGTCACACTGTAATAATTCATCAAAACGCTGAGACACCCTATGGCATCTTTGTATGCTGCCGGCCCTCCCTAACCTCGGAGGCCTGAAGGATAGCTGTGATCCAGAAAATGCTATGGGCCAGATTGAAGGAACAATCCCAGAGTCTAATACTCATGGTACCTGATGGGTCTCTGTAGATTTGTAGTGTCTTCCAGAGGCTGAACAAAGTGGCAACGTTCCACAGCTAGCTCCTCCCTTGGACTGATGAGCTGGTGGAATGAAGGCTTGATGTATCACAAAAGGGTACTAGCAAGTGTTTCTTTCTCAGGAGGCTAAGGGAAATACTGCCTTTAACACCCTGGTGAGTTAGAGTTGTAGAAAGTTCTTTCTCTTAGGATACATGGGGTTCCTGCCACATTTCAGCATCTCTATCAGCTCATTTGCCCTAGGCATTGGGTAACAATCCAACAGAGGCATCTCATTTATGGACTTATGGACGTCATTGTACAGTCGTGGCCAAAAGTTTTGAGGACGACACAAATATTGTTTTTTTTTACAAAGACTGCTGCTTCAGTGTTTGTAGATTTTTTTTCCCAGATGTTTCTAGGGTATACTGAAGTATAATTGCAAAGATTTCATAAGTGTCAAAGGCTTTTATTGACAATTACATTAAGTTTATGCAAAGAGTCACTTTTTGCAGTTTTCTTGCCCTTCTTTTTCAAGACCTCTGCGATTCACCCTAGCATGCCATCAATCAACTTCTGGGCCAAATCCTGACTGATGGTGGCCCATTCTTGTGGTGGTTTGGTTTTCGTTTGTCCACCCGACTCTAGAGGATTGACCATAAGTTCTCAATGGGATTAAGGTCTGGGGAGTTTCCTGGCCATGGACCCAAAATGTCGATGTTTTGTTCCCTGAGTCACTTAGTTATCACTTTTGCCTTATGGCACGGTGCTCCATCATGCTGGAAAAGGTATTGTTCATCACCAAACTGTTCTTGGATGGTTGGGAGAAGTTGCTTTCAGAGGATGATTTGATACTAATCTTTATTCATGGCTGTGCTCTTAGGCAAAATTTTGAATTAGTCCACTTCCTTGGCTGGGAAGCAACCCCACACATGAACGGTCTCAGGATGATTTACTTTTGGCATGACACAGGACTGTTCTTCATCGGATGTCCCAAATAATCATAAAGGCGATTCATCAAAGAAAATGATTTTAGCCCAGTCCTCACCAGTCTAATCCCTGTATCTTTTGCAGAATATCAGTTTGTCCCTGATGTTTTTCTTAGAGAGAAGTGGCTTCTTTGCTGCCATGGTTAACAGAGGAAGAACAACAATTTCAAGCAGCACCCTCCATTTAAAGCATCCAGTCTGCTATTCTAACTCAGTCAGCATGACAAAGTGATCTACAGTTTTGTCCTCGTCAACACTGTCACCTGTGTTAACGAGAGAATCATTGAAATGATATCACTAGCAGTATGACTGCAGTAGAAATTGTTTTTTTGCGGGGGATTAAGTTCATTTTCATGGCAGAGGGACTTTGCAATCAATTGCAATTCATCAGATCATCTTATTAACATTGTGGAATATATGCAAATTGCAATCTAAAACAACTGAAGCAGCAGACTTTGTGAAAACCAATACTTGTATCATTCTCAAAATTTTGACTATGGCTGTAGAATCATGGGGTGCTGTCCAACTTGGGTACCATCATATTAGGCAAGCCCATGATTTCTGGCCCTTCTCTGTCATGCCTGGATGTAACATCCATTGAACCTTCTCCTCGAGGGTATGACATCAACTTTGGGGACATAATAGAGCCACTTGTGGGGTGTAGATGTGATGGCAGGTGACATGGGTCTGCCTGGGCAATGAGGAGAGCACATCCTGGTACTGGTCCAGTAGCTGTACCATCTCTTGGCACAGGTGAGGTATAAGGTGTTCCCCAATATTGGCCTCTTCTTAGGCTGATGAGTCAGAGTCTAGGGTAACCCAGACTGATATTACAGGCACAGACTCTCTCCACTTTTTTGGTTGGTTAATATGACAGATTTGTACAGTCTTCCTCCATCCTGGTTGGCTGACTTGGTACTGGCCCCACCTTCTCCTCAACAATATGTGGCTACTGATAATTGGCGAGACATTTTTTGTGTACTTAAAGGCAAAAGAATCAACATCCTGACTTGGCTATAACAAGACTGGATCGGCTAATTGTACACCTGTTGTTGTCTTTATTCCATATGCTCTTTTATAGCATTTACTCTTCAGACTCTCTCCAGAATCTCCTGGGCATGTAGGATCATCAGCTAAAAGGAGGATGGTTGAGCCTCCCATGCTTCCTTGGCCACAATGAATGGACCACAGGGTCTTTGCATAAAAAGGAGTTTGAAAGACTGTTGCCACTGTCGTACCTATTCTTGTCCTATACCTACATGACCATCCTTTTCAAGGTTTGATAAAGCTGTTCTACTAGCCCAATGGTGTGAGGGTGATAGATATAGCTTTGCAAGTATTGCACATGGAGCAGTCTCTACAGGTTAGACATTAGGTGGGATACACAGAGGTACCCTGGTCCATACCAGGTCCTTGGGGATTCCCACGCAGGTGGTCAGAAGGACAAGT
>JAABNY020000112.1:907362-931065 GCA_015164015.2 Brevimyrus niger | reverse complement strand
TATATATATATATATATATATATATATAAAACTGAAATAATAAAACTCAACTTTCCTGATTTTGACAAAAATCAACCAATCAGATATCTTGGTGACATCTCCTCTAGTTGTTTGGACCTACCTCCTTTACAATCTGATTGGTTGTCTCTCAGAATCAATCAATTTTTTCGTTCGGCCCTCAAAACGTCATTGTGTAATACAAAGTACCACAAGCAAAAGATCTGCAATTCGCTCCTTTCATCAGTTTCTGCTGATGAGAAATAATCGGAAACTAAAGAAGAAGCGAGTGCCTCGATGGTGGATGGAGGCGCTCCGTGTCTCAGGCCAGGAACAGGTGGTTTGTGAGGCTGCCGACGAGGCAGAATTTGACACTCCAGAGAATTACCTCAATCTCCATGATTTTTCACCCCAAACTCAGTCATTTTAATCATTTAAAATCCAGGTCTCTATTGCCCCCCCATCACCGCTGCTGCCATTTCCATTACAAACACACATTCATTTATAAACCTGGATTTATCCACATTTGAACATGAACGAATTATTGGAACAGAACAATCCATTCTGTGACTTTAATTACTTTTTATACAGTTGTTATTTACCTTGAGGAGACACGACGTCCAAGAAAGGTGAATAGTTTTATTTTTATTAGAGGGGCTTCATATACATGTAAGCAGTCTGCAAAGTACATACCAAAAGGAGAAACTCACCATAGAAACCGCTATTCTCTAATCTGTCTAAAACACCTCCTTGGAATTCCAGCCCTTACTTCTGGGACATGGTTAGGTCACCTCATAACACAATCCTTACTGGCCGTCTACCTGAAAGGATCTGTCTACAGCAGGGCTGGGCAATCTTATCCTCTTGTATGCAGGTTGTTCGCATAACCTTTAGGTCAGCTGCTCAAACTCATGTTTGAGGATTCTTTAACTAATCAGTCCTCTAATTAATAATCTAATTAAGAATTTGCAGTGAAAACCCATATACACAATGACCCTTTCTGGGTAACATTGCCCACCGCTGGTCTGCAGACTGGAAGGTAGGGGTGGAACGTGTAGGGCAAGCTGACCGATCGGGCAAACTGACCAATCAGAGTACACTGAGCTCACTGGGGGGTGGGGCTTATGGCATAGCAGTGTTTCAGACAGAGGGTGAATAGAGATGTAAAATATGAGAAAAAGAATGTATTTTTGGAACATTAAAGCATGTACATTTGTTTTAGTAGGTCCCAAAATAAAAATATGAAAAGAAAATGAGCATAATAGGGCCCCTTTAATGGGTGATGGTGGTGCGGGAGGTAGTGCTACCGTTCGGCAACCGGAGGGTTGCAGGTTCAAGCCCCAGGTCCTCATCACCCCATCAAAGTGTCCTTGAGCCAGACACTGAACCCCAAGTTTCTCCTGGTGAGCTGGTAGGCAGCCTGCATGGTAGCTTCCACCACTGGTGTATGAATGTGTACATGTGAATGTAAGGCATACTTGTAAAGCACTTTGGTTAAAAGCACTACATAAATGCAGTCCATTTACATAATGTAAATATATTTTGCAGATTGTGACTGTAAATGAACCAAAGTCTTTTCCAACATAATATTTTGTTTTACAGAAACAGTTTTTTTTCCCATTTTAAATCATATCTGAAGTTTTCCGACAATGTACTTAGAGTGCCCCAAGACATTATTTATAGTTACGGAGAACCTTGTGTACTAATGATATTATGCAAGCAACATGTTCCCCAGTCTTCTGCCTGGTCATTTTGCCCTTAGACTGAATGTGAGATGTTATAAATGCATCACTGCATGTTCTGGCACCATATTGTGATTTAACAACAGTGAATGCTCTTCATCACACAAGTCTTTATCCACCTCTCCCTCCAGCCGTGGAAAACAGATCACAGTCAGCTGGCATGTTTGCTGCGTCGTGTTGTAATCCTCTCCAAGCCTCCGTGTCAGAAATACACTCCAGATCAGACATGGCTTGCATAAGGAGGCCAAGATCTCAGCAACCTTAACAATTCATTTAGAATTCTCACCTATGACTTTAAAAGATGTTACATCACTCATAATGGCCACGCTTCTCTGGCCAGGCCAAGAAACGGTTAAACCCAGTTGTAATTACTAATTAAAAACCTTGCATATCTAAAAAAAGCTAAATATCTATGTTCTATACCAGATATGCACATTTAAAACCTTGCAAAAAGTTCATTTTTGTTTCCTTTCTATAAAATTTTATCCAATGTGGTTACAAAGGTTATGGGCTAACCTCCTGAAAACATACCTGACCAATCAGTTCGGAACCTTTGCTAACTTTGCTAACTTATTTTCTGGAAGTTTCCCTTTTGCAATTTTGAGGACCTAGGCTCCCATTTCTGCTCAAACTGCCACAGCGTTTATGTCCCTAGGAGGGAGAAGTGAGGGAGCAGGCAGAGCCTGCTGTTCTTCTGTCTTGGGGTCCGTTAACCCTTCTATTTCTGACTTACATAAAGAATTGAAAAGTGAGCAAAAGTGTGTATTCTGTGGTGTTCAGTATAAGGGTCATTCCTCACATGCAGTACCTCAGCTGTCCTCATAAACCATGCCTTCCTATACAGGTTAAAGCTTATCTTTCCAAATTCAAGAATGTAAGTTTTTACTATTAAGTTAGTTATTAAGTCATGGTCGACGAGGATATTCAGAGGTTCAATTCAAGGATTCCAATAGCTGCTTGTGTATATCTATTCATTCTTAAACAATAATTAATTATAAAGGACAATGAATAGCAAATAAGAAACAGAAAAGTGTGGACAAATAACATTTGTACAACAAACACAGTGCACAGACAATAACATGCAATGCACTACATACAATAACACACAATGCACAATTTACAATAGCATTCGAGTACGACAACAAGGTGCTGAGGTTTAGAGTGCCAGTAGTGAGTAGCAATTCTTACAGGCATAAAGCCAAAAAGTGTTCTTGAAGGGAAATGTGTGCTCTCCTACACGAAGGGGTGTCTGTATTCCTCTGCTGCATTTCACACTGTCAGGCGTGGCTCCACAAGCACCAATCAAGCAGCAGTATGGTTATTAAAGACACGCCCACCCTTCTCCTTTTTTAAAAAAACCTGAGAATTCAGCATCGCACATGCATTCTCTCCATTAGGTTTAAACATGTCAGGGATATTACTTGGTGAGTAATTACAATGAGCCTGTGAGTAAATGTCATATCGGCTGTGTTGCTGGAGGTATGGTATGCAGAGTTTTGATGTGGGAGATTATGATGCCCTTTTTGGTTATTGTTAGGAACCTCACATAATTCTAACTTCCCGTTCATGCATTCTTCAATACATTGAACTTGAGTTTTGAATGTAGAAAAAAACACCTTCATGGTCAGAGAATCCATTCACCCGATGAGGTTGGAAATCTATTGTTTTTGCCGGCTGTTCATTAAATACTCGCTTCCCCCTAAGACACATAAAGGGAACTTTTCATTTTCCCAGCGATGTTTTTGCAATGAGGCATATAATTATGGGGCCATTCAGGTGCAATGGAGTGAGGCTTGGTGTTATTGCAGGACGTATCCATGGTCCATAAGTAGGATTAGATCTGAACCGATCGAGAGACTATAGTACTGGTTTCTGGCCCACAGAAAATTTGAAAATAACTCCGTTTCAAGCACATGGCGCTGCACACCAATTAAAAGCCTGTCCTTTCAATCAGCAGGTCTTTTAGCTGGAGAATCCTACCTATATGTTAATCCCATGGCAGGGAAGCAGACAGGAACTGGTCTGGATAATGCTGAGCTGTACAGGATCCATTTAAGGCCTTAGTCAGTCATACACTATTGTCAGAGATGGAAAAACGTCCATCATTCACAAGTTAGGGACAAAATTCTGATAAACAACACATTTAGAGATTTGGATATTTGTGCAATAACTTTGCATGTATTACTGTGGTTCCTGAGCTGACAAACTTCTGTCTGTGTTCCTCACAAATTCTACCCATATGTTTCTATGTTTAAATGGGAAACGTTGCGATGCCAAGATTTCTCTTTTTCTGTATCATCAAGGTCAAAGGGACAGAAAATGATCTTGAAAATATGCATCTATTTCAGAAATTCATTCAAAAAAATCCCCGAAAACTCAGACCAGATTTTTCTCTCCAGGCACATCTCACTGCAAGATTACATCTTAACCCAGGAAGACTGGAACAAGAAAATAATGACTTAGTCAAGGTAGTAGATGAAAAAAAAAACTGCTTTTACATAACAGCATTTGCATTGGATATAAATTTCTTTTTCAATTCCTCAGGTCCACCAGCCTTCCTAGCTCCATGTCAGAAAATAAAGACATCCTCAGCACAGCCTAGGAAACATCTAGTTACCAGTTATCTATAGCATACAGGTTCACGGCCTCACCCCCCGCAGCTTCCCTCTTTTTAACTCCCGCTGCCTTACCTCGCCTGCAGATCCACTCCCCGTCTCCCCCTGTTTCGCTCTGTCCTCCTGGCCACCCCCGCGTCCGCGGCTCCCTTTCAGCTTCCTTCCCTTCTCTCTGGCTTTTTTCGTCACTGTTGTAAGAAGCACCACGATTACCTCCTGGCCTGTCTCTCCCTTCGTTTTCACCAGATCCCCACTTTTTCCCCACTCTTCTCCCGCTGTAAAGACTGGGGGTTAAACGTAGGGCTGGGCTATCCTAATAGAACCTGGGAATCTTCTGGAGGAGTTCTGGATTTTGAGCAAGTAACAGTTTAAATGGGTCTAAATGCCCCTTCCACGTCCGTCCTGCTCACCCCTGTACCTTAGCTGTGTCCTACACCAGAATTCTTGTTCTATTCCCAAACATTTGCCATCATCTTATTTACAAAAGGAGCTGCTATATGTGTCATTGACCTTCTTTTTATAGATGGATTTTTTACCTTCACCTTCCTCCACCACATCCTCCGCATCATGTTCCTGGCTCAGAGTAACATGCTCCGGCTGGGTATTACTTCACACATGTATCACTCTCTGCTCCTCTACCATACTGGAACTAGTCCCGATTGCCCTCTTTGTCCTTCTTTATGGGGGATCATTTTCAGGCTTTCGAAGACCTCCACACTCCCTTCAGGGATGCAAAGGCATCAAGTATTCAAGTATAACAGTGTACATACAGCTTGAAAATCCCATCCATCCTCTAGTCCTGTTTAGGGTAATGGGGGGTCAGGGGCTTTTGGGCAGAAGGCAGGGAACAGCCTAGGATGGGGTCCCGACCCATCATAGGGCACAGTCACACACACTCACACACCATACACACTTACAGGCAACTTCTTGGTAACTCCAGTTTAACCTCAGCGTGTTTTAGATAAAGTGGGGGGAAACCAGGGCACCCAGAGGGAAGCCCTATAATGACACGGGGAGAACATGCAAACTCCCCAGACAAGGAGCCATGGTGGAGACCCTGGTCCCAGAAGTGAGGTACTTGACTGTTCCATCACAGCACCTAAAAGCTCCTAAGTACTGAAGTGTCGACTGATTACTGTACAAAACAGCAGGACAAAGACCAATAGGAAGTAGATATGGCTGGCAGAATGTTTGCCAAAGACCGATATCACTGGCCAACTCGTGCCTTCAACTTCATCAACTTGTTTGGAACCATCGTCAAGAAATCCTTCAGGAGTATACTGGGTGCCTCAACATAGGAAAAGTCTGCATTTACTTTTTCCCTTTAATTATGGCGAATGCTATCCATTATTAATAGATACAGTATCGGGAACATATTTTAGCTTTTTCATCTATGAAATATCAAGGGGTTGTTTTACATTTCAATGTTGTTACATTTTCATCAGGCTTCTCCACAGGCTGAAAGAGTAACATCACTGAGAGACATCCCAAATCTCAAATACTGTAGGCTGGTTTGAATATTTAAAATATTTATCATATTTTGTAATATTCCCCTAATGGGAGTGGGGGGAAAAAAGTCTATATTAACTTAGAGTCAGTTCTGCTTTGGCTGTATCTCTAAACTACAGAAGGAAGTTCATGCAGCCAGAGGCTGAGTGTAAAACATCAGTGGTAGAGACCCTATGGGTCAATGTAGTGTAGCAAAGTGACGTCCACATTTATTATCGTTAGGGATTGGTGTGACGATCCTGTGGTTCAGTGTTACCACTCGGTAGCGATCAAGTGCACAGCATCTACATGAATACAGAGAGCATTTCCCACCCCAAGTCCAAAAGTTGCAAGTAAAAAAAACAATAAAGTATGCTTGTTCCCAAACCTGCACAGTCCTTTCTTTTAGGGTTCCCAACTTGCCCGAACCTTGCATCCTGTGTCTTGAAACGCCAGCCTGAGACTCGAGACGGCGACAGCTGGGGTTGGTTGGTGGGGGGGTGGGGGGGGGTGGGAGTGTAGCTTCTTCTGCGCTCCCATCCCTGGAATCCATGACGCTTTCATCCCTTCCCCAGGAGAGGTTCACGGTGCACATGAAGACAAAACCGAGGAGGGACGTGGACCGTTGAAAGCTGGAGCCGCCACAAAGCCACACAACGCCTCTCTCTTTGCGTCGCTTTTTAATCCAAGCCTGACAGAATTTCATATTTTTACCCCATGCGGGAAAGACGATCCACTTCCAAGCGGTATGGCAGCGTGATGCTCCTCAAGGGAGACCTCTGTGGATGTGACGCCCGAGTGGGAGGCTGCCAGTGACGCCCCGGCCTGTCATTTCATAATCCACATTCGGCAAATCATATTTACTTGAGATTCCTGTCTGTTGCGAGCAGAAATAAAATAAGTATGTGAAACCTGTAATCATGTTTTAGATGTCACCAGAAAACACGGGCTGTTTTCTAAAGTTCTCCGATAAAAATAGGAATGCCAAAACCTCTGTCTGGGCCCTCTGGTTCACGGAATGATCTGGGGACATGGGTGAACGTCATGGCATATATTTTTTTATTTTTTTATTAAAAGCAGCAATATCAGATATTCGCGTGAGCTCGTGTGCAATATCGGTGTTTAACTGTTGTACAGTCGTCCTATTTTTCGTGAACTGTGGGAAATTTATCGTTTGAGACTAAAAACAGGATCATTTCTAAAGCCCCTGTGAAATACCAAGAGACTGTGGGAGTTTTTTTTTTTTTTTTTCTAAATAGTGCCCTCTGTTGCTGTCAGGGTCCAAATAAAATGAAGATAAGATAGAAAGGTAATTTACCACAGGGCACTGGAGCAGAGCCATGAAAAACGGCGACGGCGACCGAAGGGTCATTGGCATTGCCTATAATGCACTAACTGATGGTAATTTAGCACTGAGACTGCAATGCATTACATTATCAAGTAATTACTGGTCGGCCCAGAGGCAATGCATTCAGATTTTGCCCTGCCTCTCTGGATATCCGATCCAGTTTCTGCTGTTCACATGGTTTTCACCATTTAATGTTAACAAGTAAACAAGGCAAACCTTTTCTGATCTTTAATTTTAACGCGGTCTATGATTCAGCCGTGCATCAGGTTCTGATAAACGCTGCGTCGACCTCCCACGTGAGGTCATAGAGTACTGGTGGAGGTAAGACTGTGTTAGGTCATACGGAGAATTGCCACACTAGGTGTTCTGGAATAATCTTTAGGGAAATGGACAAACCGAATATTTTACATGCCTTAATGTCAGCAAGGTCAATGTGTGGTTCTTTATTGATCTCTTACTTGTTTTTAATCGCCTTTGGGGCCACAGTTAACATGTGTGTCTGTTCTGCTGTCCAGCAATTGGCAGCACTTGCCATTATATGTTCAGGTGAGATTTGTGAGGTGCATTGTGTAAAACCGTTAGACCGTTAGACACTTGAGTAAGTTGTAGTGTAACGGGTGTATGAAAGGGGGCGTGCTGGCCCCCGCTTTGGCCTGAAGACGCACAGGCCCCCAGATCCCATTCGTATTCAGGGCTGCGTGACAACTGGTTTCATCCCTTCCACTTATGGCACCCGCAAGCAGACTGGTGGCAGTCAAAGCCATTAACCCAGTCTTGTTCAATTTGCTCTTGTCACAATTCTGGCTGGTGACTGGCTGAGAACTGCCAAATTGGACAGCTGATTACTCCACTGCACCTAGTAAGTGTAACTGCCAAAATTACAGTGGCACAGTGGAAGCTCTGAGTGTACTAACTTAACGCAGCGAGGCTCGACTCTCTTCACAAGCTGGGGCCGCCCACGGTCAGTCGAAATGGTGCTAACTCAATCTAAATGATGCTTAATCTATTTTCATTTTTCTTTCGATCAATTTAATAAAGAGCCAATAAAGCAAAATGTTAGCATATGGGTAAATCCTACAAAAACTCTGGTGAATGTCTCATGAAATCACTCGTGGAAGCACCCTATGATTACAAGCTTAAAATTCGTTGACAAATAATTTAACCACGGGCGATTAGTCCAAACCGTTTTGTTTTCCTCAATCAACTAATGCCATTATATGTTAGTATTCTGCTAGTAACATGGAAAAATGTCCTGTGTAATAAACAAGACAAACAGGCAAATAAATAATCAAATAAATAAATAAGGAGTGTGTGTGCGTGTGTGTGTGTGTGTGTGTGTGTGTGTGTGTGTGTGTGAGCGGGTTTACCTATCCTTATGGGGACTCAATGAATAAATATCCGTTTTTTTTTTTCCCTTATGGGGACATTTCCTAGTCCCCATAAGAGGAAATTCTATTTTATAAAAATTGGTGACTGCTGTGAAAAAACTAAAAATGTATTTCATTAGGTTACCTATGGTTATGGTTAGGGCAGTGTAGGGGTTAAGGTTGTCATAGTTAGCATTAGCATTTCTCCCATTGAAATGAATGAGTGGTCCCCATAAGGGCATGTTTACCCTACATGTGCGTGTGTGTGTGTGCGTGTGTGTGTGTGTGTGTGTATTCATTACTTACCTCGAGTTGTGCGCATTCAGCTGGTCCCAAAACTAGCACTCATTCAGTCATTAATAAAAATCATGTGTTTGCTTCTGTTTCACTTACTTTATAACTTACACTCCATCTTATACTTCAGAAGTCATGTGACCTGTTTTGTTATGTTTCTTCGTCGTCTTACTGTCATGGGCGGGGATGGAATGCCTGAGCGCCTAGCCGGTGGCCAATGGTCAGTCCGCATCTGGGCAGTGAGATGGACCCTGTCAAGCCTCTGAAGGAATGTCCAGTGTCGACGCAATTTCCCGTCATTTTACTGCTGGTGTCTCGCAGTCCCGAGGACGAAGGCGTTTGATGCAGACACATCAGCGATGTCGCAGAAAGACACCAGAAGCTAACAAGCAGCTACGTACCAGCAGCATTGCACCGGGGTCACCTTACAAAGGTCGTTGGCCACTCATTTGGTGGAGTGGTGGTCACAGGTGATTTGTGGCTTATCGTGTCTGGTGTCTAGAGATAGCCATGTGTGCTTTGTGTGCATAACAAGGACATTGTTTTTTCTTTTTGGGGCATTATGACACACAGTACTCTCAGAGATACCAGAGTGCAGAAATGTAATCTGCCTGCATCTCCAGAAGCCTATCAGAGATCATTCAATGCATGACCATTTTACGTATCTTCTGACTTGTATCCCTTCACTCACATTCAGGACCTTCTGCACCCACTCATTCGTCTCAAGTGCTCCTCCAGAGAGTTTTCCGGTAGCCAAAAGAAAAGTAGACTTTCCAGTAGACTTACATGTTCCATGCTGGCTTACATCTGTTTATGTGCTTGCGTCACATTATTTTTGTGAACCCTCTAAATCTGTGTCCTCTATGTCACTAACACTCTCCAGGAAGACCTTTGTGGAAAAGCGAGGTCAGAGGCAAGTCCAATTAAAACTTAAGTAATTTGCAAATAATTTATTTCAAATAAGAAAAAATCTGTAAATTTTACTGAAAAACACAAATTATCTGGTGAAGCTTTCAAGGTGAAAACTATAATCAGTACAAGTAACCTGAGAAATAATAAAAAAGTAATTCATAGAAATAATTATCGATTTAACAACAGTTCTGGCTATGAGTATGAGTTTAGTAATTACTGTTTGTTTGCCCTTGTTAAAGATTATACATCTACAAAAGAAACTTGCACTGTGTCTTTATTGGGAACTTCTAATAGGTACTGTAGGCCTATTCAAACATTTACAGTTTGCCGGGTGAAGTCTTAGGGGTTACTGGGTAATAAAATAAGCCACGCATCATGTGATTAGATAAGTGGGGCGGCAGTGGAAGGGGACGGCGTGATGGCCATAACACGGGAGCCGCTTCATTTAATTGTCATCGCACTTCATTGGTAGCATATCAATTCTCTGCCGCTTAGCTGAGCAGAAAACAATGGCTAAGCGCACACGCCGGGGCCCGCTGACTACTCCCTGGGTTTGGGCACCTCCTGCTGGTGTCTGGGTAGCCTCCTAAAAGGTCCCAAGTCTCAGTGGCGGATGGATAGCAGCTGCCCACACGCCACCCCCCCCCCAGTCCCCCTGTGTGGTCTGCCCCAACACTCCGCCCAATCAGCTCATTCATCTCTTTGGTCAGAAGTGATCTTTCTTGGCTATGATGCTGCTTCAGGGCAGCCAGCGGCGGCCAGACCTCATACAGGTCGCATCCCAGCAAGTAACGGAAATATCTACACTGCAACTTTCAGTCGCTAGCTTTCAGAACATTTTTAAAGCGGTTCCTTAAGCTCCGTATTTAACATTTAACAGATTGTAACTCACTGGGCAAGGGGCTGGTAAGTTGCCCCCGTGGGTGAGGCTGCCGTATCCGTGATCAGAAGGTCGCTGGTTTAAATCCCGTGGTCGGTGCAGTGATGTCCAGATCTCTCTGGAGATCTGCATCGGCTAAAAAAACAAAAACTAAACTAAAACTAAAAAACTCCTTGCTAGTTAGGGGATGTTTAGGAGAATATATGTTCACCCTACACTCCTCAGCTACTTGTTAAAATAACAATTATATCTAATTGTCAAATAGCGCTGGGGTTTATACAAAACAAAGAGTGCCTTGTGCTCCACAGACCGCTGTCAAGCTCTCAAAATAATCTCAAAAAAATTGTCCTGTGGATGCTCATGTTAGATTCCTCTGTGAGTCTTGGCCTGCAATGCATGATATTTACATTTAGGTCCCCTCAAACTTGCTGAAAGCTAACAATATTATACCGAGTGTGCTTCCACCTACAGCAATGTTAATTGCGTACATTTGGTAATGGTTTAATAAAATTTTGGCAGGGACGGGCATTTTATTTGGCAGTCGGCAGGCAGGCCCGTAGCCTCCTGTCCTTGGGTCAAGAGTAATTTACTGAGATGCTAAATGCTTATTTTTGCCCTCTACATTGAAATTCCCATCCAGACTGTATTACAAGGCAAGATTATGACTTAATCCCTTGTTAATTAGAATAACATTTCTAGCAGCTGAGTCGGAGATGTTAATGTCGGATTTGAAACTCTCTCCGGAGCGACTGGGCGGGCAGATATCTTGGCCGAGGCAGGACTGCTGGCGAGTGAGAGGGAGCCGTCTGTGCAGTTCCAGGATAAGCCTTATAAACTGTTCCCTTAATGGTGTTTTTCAAAGCAGGCACTCTTGCCAACACACAGGAGATGGTCACTCGCTGATTGTTTTTGTTTTATCTTTTTTTTTTTTTGTACACCAGCAAGTTTTTTTTATTCGTTATGATGAAAATTAAGTACTTGGTTTGTTGGTTGAAAAGCATGACACCAGGCAAGTCGTCAGAACAGACTAGGTTAAATAAAGCACAATAAAGCATTTCACGCTGAGTTATAACTGCAGGTGCAAAGGGGCAGGTGAACAAAATGAATCGTGGTCACATGACTTTTTTGCCCTGCCCTCACAGCTTCACAGACAACTACATACAAACCATTAGCAGACCTCTTGAATATATGGATTCTCTTTCTTATTAGAATTGTAATATTAGCCTGCTGTCCTTGCTACTCCTTCATCTTCCTTAATATTCACCCCAATCACAGTTCGGTCCTCGATCAGGCTCTCCACATCATAGACCTACCAAAATGGCCATCGAGGGCCTAGTAAAACTCACAAAAGCAGGAATATGGGTGCTTTGGAAATTACACAGGTAAAATGGGGGTGTGCATGCGGCAGGAAACTGTTCCTCGAAGTAGATCTTCGTTATTATTGTGATACAACACAAAAAAACAGCTACTATCATGAAATTAATGTGTATCGTAATGATTTAACATTAATTCGGTGATAACGATTCACATTATTATAACATTATATTAGCACATCTCAATCAGTCTGCGTTTTCCAACAGTTGACATTAAAATCCAATTTGTGCGACAGTGTCGAAACAATTTATCGGAGGCCCTAAAAACCTGTCATCTCATTTGGACGACTTGCACGGGGCTTCCAATGTAACTGGCTCCAGATGACCACGGCTAGCCTGGGGGCGGAGGGAATAAGAGGGGCCCCCCTCCATCTTCTGCTGGTCCCCCCCCCCCCTCTTAGCAGAAAATGACCCATTGGACACATTTCTCTGCTAGGCCACTGTCTGGCGCTAATGAAGAGCACTCACATTGGCTCGGGGCTTCCCTGTGCGGCCTGGCTTGTGGATGCGATTTAATATCAGTTTGAGGTGGGCCGTCGTGAGCAAGCACTGCGAGTAGCGTGGTGTTCGGGGAGCCGACATAAACCATCCAATAGACTTCAAGGGACAGGAAATAATTATCAGGTAAGAAATAAGAGAAGCCATATCATTAGAATGCAGGTGGGAAATGCTTTGGCAAATAATCAACAGTATGGACACATACGGGATAATAAGTATGTTGTGAAGACGAAGGCTTGGTTTCCTGTATCATGCATGAAAGAGCAGGGGTGGGTAGGTAGACGAGCCATCTCAGAAAATAACAGCTTGTTTTCTCACTGTCACCTGCTGAGTGTGAACAGTTTCAGTCTGAGGGGGGGAGCAGAAGGGGGGGGGGGGTTGGGCGTCGCGAAAAATAAGAAAAGACAGAGCAGTCCTGGCTCAAAGAAAATAAACACGCACCTCCATTATAAACCGCAATTAGTGCCCAAACATACTAAATCTGTCGAAAGGACAATGGACCCTGGGGGAAAAAAATGAAATATAAAAAAAGCAAATATATAATGGTTATTTTGACAGTAACGGTTCAGCATGGGCCCCATTCTGAGTCTGGAAAAAAAAATGGATTTGACAAAAATATTCATTGAAAGCATTTTCTTGTGCTGTCTTTAAAAAAAAGAAAAGAAAAACGTAACAGCAACATTCAGGCTGTTCTGGAGGCTTTCCGACGCAGAACAGTGTGTAATTATCTGCTGGGCCCCTGCTGCTCTGTGCATATTCAACAGTGTGGCAAGGGCCATGCAGTGCCCAGCACTGCACCACGTCTAACAGTGTGGCAAGGACCATGCAGTGCCCAGCACTGCACCTCGTCTAACAGTGTGGCAAGGGCCATGCAGTGCCCAGCACTGCACCCCGTCTAACACAATATTATAGGGCAGCCATGATCGAACTTGAAAGATTTGGTCATTATTTTTGATTGACTCCACTTTTTCTCCACCCCCCCCCCCCCCATCAGATTTTACCACTGTCGTTTTCTGTCCTTTGGGGACCGCGTCAAAGCTCCGCTCAGCTAAACACCTTATCCGTGAGCCGCCGCACTCCAGTTCCCGGTTCTCCTGGTTTTCAGTGGCACTGAGAGGGTATCTGCAGGCTTCCTATCAGACACTAACCCATTAAAGTCTGGAACTGTAACGCATGCAGCCCATTTACAGAACACCGTGAAGGCTGCTTACCAGGAGGGAAAACATTCAATTATCGGACTTTGTACTTATTTCCGTATTTGTTCTTATATTTGTAACTTTGCCGCTGAAACATTAGCGCGTGTTTTTAATCAAACAGCTTTATGTCTGTTGCATGTCCGGCGTTTCATAGTGACAGGTGTTAATTTGCTATCTCTGTTGATAAAAACAACATTTGTAATAGATCATTCTTTAAGTGAAGGCCAAAGGCTTTCAGGAAATTCATTTTAATTAGCACTGGCAACTGAAACGCCGCATGAGGTAACGACGCGAACGATCATTCTAATGACGCAAAGACATGAAAACGAAGAACAATCTTCAGGATTGGGTCTTGCGGACCAGGGTCACTGACAGCCACTGCATGGATATATCTGCATATCGGTAATATGATCGATCCACTTTGGATTTGACGTCAACTTGTACATCTTCTACTGCACGGTTAAAATTGTATTTTTATGATTTGATAATTATCTTCAAATCACATTTCCTGGCCAGAGAGATGGATGATGATGATGATGATAATAATAATAATAATAATTATTATTATTATTATTGTCATTTACATTAGAACGGATAAATTACTCTCTAAGGTGAGGAAAGAAGTATTGTATTCCCACTGAGAAAAAGCAATGCAATTATAACAGCAAAACAACATTATACATGTGTGTCTTATCCCATATCGTTATATGAAATAACTCAGGTCACATGACTAAAGACCATTCACATGGGGTGGAAAGTAAGGATTATGGTCCTTAAACCTGCCCTGGCAGCCTTTTCAGGTGTGAAGATTACGTACTCCAGTATAGCCCAGTAAAGCGACAGTGACCTTCAGGCATCAGACCATGCATACTCCTTCAAACTGGTCCTCACCAGGGTGAGGCAGGGGGAATTTTACCAGCTAGCTGTACATGAAGATATTTGTAAAACATACATAAACATTTCATTTATAATTTATTCATTTTGCTTGATAATGAAACATATTGTATTTTTGGATTTCCTACTCGCGGTGTTTTCCTTCACAAAAGCTGAAGTTCAGGAAGCCACAGTTTGGGGCAAATGAAATAAATATCCTGCCTCACATTCTGCCAATGAGCGGAGGAACGGTAGGGCGTCCATGTAGACGTGCCGCTCGACGGCAGATTCATCTCCGCAGAGCACTAATAACACTGAGATTCCCCGGTTTTAAATATCTCTCCTCTCGGGCGTTCCAGACATTAATTCCTCGCCTCTCACGGAGCAGCGGTTGTCTGATTTAACGAGTCGAGATTTGAGAGCTGATGTTGGCCATTAATGTGAGGTGGGATATCGGCGGAGCTTCTGAACGGAGCATAAATCGGGGTTACTCCAAAAGAAAAACAGAAACACCGATTTTAGAGTCCCGGCTACAGAAATGGGAATGGACAAGATTAATGTGTTGTGTCTCACACACTGTCCAAGAGAGTCAAATGTAATGCATTAAGCAGACTTCCAGTACAAACCTCTACTAAAACAGAGGTGCTAAATAGATAGCATTGACCTCAGTATGTGACTGTGTTTAATAATTTAGCTTAAGTTCAAGACTTAAAGTAAAAAAAGGTAAAATTGTTTCACTGTCAAATGGCTAGATCTGAGTCCATTCATTCATCAATCTTCTGTCTGCTCATCCACTATTGCAGTGTTTCCCAATTCAGTTCTCAGGGACCCACAGCCGGTTCATGTTTTTGTTTTCTCCCAGATTCCTGCCAGGCAAGTCTGCATTTTTGCTCCCTTCCAGCTCCCAGGGAGGGAGTGAAAACACGGACTGGCTGTGGGTCCCCAAGGACCGGATTGGGAAACACTGCTCTATAGCAGGGGTGGGCAGTCTTATCCACAAAGGGCCGCCGTGTTTATGCAGGTTTTGGCTGCAGCTCCCTGATTATATCACTAATTAGAGGACTGATTGGCTAATTGGGTTTGAACAGCTGACCTAAAGGTTACCCCAAAAACTTGCATACGCACCGGCCCTTTGCGGGTAAGATTGGCCACCGCTGCTCCACAGGGTCACTCTCAGCCTGAATTGCATCTCAGGAACAGATGACAGAGATGCCAGGCTCAGGAACAGGGATCCCCGGATGGGATGCAGCTCTATGGCAGGTCTGACAGTTTAAGTTTAAAGCAACATTTCAAACCACAAATTGAATTTCCATAGAATACGAGTTACTTCTACTGTACATTTGTAATGTCAAGAAAATTAACGCTACCACTCCCTGTTGAAGCATGTACATTTATGCACTTGTGGTCAACAGAAAACGAATTTTGAAAACTTTATTTTTAAAACAAAAAAAAAAAAATGGGTAATTCGCATAATGCTGCTTTTATCTGGAAGAGCAGGTAAATGTGCGGTTTGAAGAGGGCAGTGGAGGGAATTACGGCTTTGTGGACGTTAATGCAACAGTTAAGTGACTTATTAGTTGAGAAAGACTTCTTTAAGTAAGACCGTATGCCAAATTGCACTTTATTGCACTAACTCAGCTTTGTAGCTCTCGGAGGCTGGAGCCACTGGCCACAAATCTGTCCTAACTGCAGGCTGCGTCAGATAGACTGATGCTGATTCATCGCGTCTTACCCAGCGCGCCAGTAAATGACAGAGTGGCACGGTACCCTTCACCCAAAGAGGAATGATTACGAGCGCAAATGTGGGTGTGCGCGTCAGCCAAGGCTATTACAGTGGGCCGTCGGTGCGTGTTCCACAGCGCCACACAGCGCCACCTGCTGGCTGCACGGTCACACGGCAGGCACGCCTGGCTTCATCGACGAAGCACCGCTCCATCTCCAGGTGGTACCATGAGCTGTTCTGCTTGTATCACCTTAAAGACTCACCTTTTTTCCGCAGACCGGACATCTGTTTCCTCGCCGTCCCCTTCAGATGGAGTACTAGTGGATTTGGCTGGAGCAGGGAGCGGAACCAGTGGTGTGTTTACCAGACAAGGATGCTTGTGACATGCATCCAACCTGCCCATTCATTTCTGTGTGCTTAACAAGCATTGATTGATTTTAATAGTATATAAACAAACAAACAAATTTGTTTGTTTTTATGACCATATTATATCTCTAGCAAATTAGCATTCAGGCATACATATTTACATCGCTGTTTTGTTCTTTAGAGACACGCGTGGTTTCTGCTGCACCACGATGTGGCCACCAATGGGTCCTGTAACAATCCCGCCACGACAGTAATGGAAATACAGCCTCGCGTAGGTCTGACTGGTTTCAGATTGAATTCAAATTTATGTTACTACACAAAAAAGAAGGACCCGGTGACACTATTCCATTTCCTGTCCGCTTCCATCAACACGTTCCTCGCACTCTCCCGGCGAGTTAAAAAGCAGCTTGCTTTCACGATGCGCAGTTTCGTGCAGCTGAGGAGTGTCGCTTGGAGAGGGACTCTCTGCTGGTGTCGCCGGCCCCGCAGTCCTGTTAGCGCCCGTCCGCCTGCCCTTCCGGGCCCCTCCGGATCAGCGAGAGCCTCTCCTTTCATTCCTCTGAGCTCAGCTGCATTAGGAAATCAGCTGGAAGCGGCTGCATTTCATTTTCCGTGGCGTGGGGCTCCGTGGCGATGTCCTAACACTTGTAAATGAGCACTCCTCCTCTAATCTGTCACTTTAATGCACCACGGATTTTATCTCACTCGCCACCAGTATCACATTTTCAATAATAATAATCATCCGTTGATGTTTCTTTCCCTCCAAAATTAAATTTCGGCACTGAGAGCGTAGCTAATAAAAGACATGGCTAGAGGAAGCAGGAGAACAAATATAATGAATCCTAAAAGCCAGGATTTGTATTCAGATGTGGAAGACAATTATGGGCGAAGTTTGAATTTATCTGCCAGTCATTTTCTCAACAGCTTAATAATGTGGCTGCTGCACGCCGCGACCGGCTCCTCTGTGCAAATGTTTCCAGGCAAGGTGCTCAAACATCATTTAAGCACCAAGCTGGCCCTACGCTCAGGGCCCGTGCGCATTAAATATCAGTGCGCCAATATGGCTTCCGTGTGGCTCTTTAGCTAGCCGGCCGCTCCGTCATCTGAATGCGCAGGAACATCCGTCCGCACATATCACCAAATAAACGTCCATGCAGTGAGCAACGCAACGCAAAATAAGAAATAAGGCTTTCCCTACTCAAGGTTTATTACGAGCTAAAAGGTTCTCTCACCTCTTAAATTTCCTTGGAAATGCTGGCATCCCTTGGTAAAATAGCTACTTCAACTGTTGTTAAGGTTCTGAGATCCTGCAGACTGAAGGTGCTTATCTACTGGGCCGTAATTGCTTCACCAGCCATATTTTTAATAACCGAGCAACATAATCTTCATTTTATGACTTACAGGACACTGGCATCCGAACTGTGAATAATATTAAATTCTAAAAAATATTAAAATATTAGAACCCTATTTACCCATCTCACATCTGTTTAAAATAATGATTGAAACCCACCGCTTGCGTTACACGTGATGTCCGCTACCCAGCAGGCACCAGGCAGGCGTGACAGATGGATAATGAAGCACTGTGCCGTCTTCCAAATTCAAGTGCTAAAAAAACCCGTTTCATTTGGCTGAAATGTGTTTAGAAAACGCTGAATGTTGCTCTGCCGGCTTTCAAATAAGCTGTCAGTGAATGGCAGGCAAAGCCACGGAAAGTTGCTGTCCCTTCAGACATTGGGAGGTCCGGGATAGATGTGCTGCGAGCAGGGAGTGAGCTCCTGGAATACTGGGGGATTTGGGTCGTTTAATTGGTTAGATAATCTGCTTTTATATATATCTTACAAATCTTGATGATCTCAATTTAGCGCAAGACCTTTGCATGAGGATTCTTCTTCTATTTTTTTTTTTCATTCAAATGCAGGTGTTTTTAATTGCGAATTCATGTCTTAACTGGACACTAACACACATAATCAATACAGGCTAACATGTATTTACACTAGTGGGCGAGAATTGTGAGAACACCAAGCATTTCTGGCGTTATGTTTTAAAAATGCTGCCAGTATTTTATTATATAAGTTTAATTAATCAAAGAATGTTGCAAATATACACTTGGACAATTAGAGAACTAAGTGGAGTAAATAGGAATAAAGTTTGTCAATCTCTAAAAACCCAAAATATTTCCACAACTTTGGCCACTAATGTATGACAACAAACTACACTTTCCGATCAAATACCATTAGTCTACAAAAGGACTTATTTGGTTACACGCCACGGGTCTGGAGGAATTCTGAGACTTTCCGCAGTGGTTTGGGGACCCTGATTAACCGCCTGCCGAAACAGGAGATTTTAATCAGAGGGCGTCATCGCGTTGGAGGACTAGTTTAAATATTTATTTTTCCTTCATCAAAAGGCAGGAGCTGATAAATTGACGTCAGACAAGACTGTTTTCTTCTCAATGAATCATGCTTTTCGGGTGTAGAGCACCGTGTGATGAGTGAGCTTTAGCCTGACGGGGTTAAAGGCCTTTCTCACATGTGCCATCTGTTAGGATCGGATTTTCCTTTATTTATGGTGCATCAGACTTAGGTAGAAGTTTCCTAGAAAGGCCAGAAACCTCAAGGAAATATACTGCAATGCTGTCTATGTTAGGTAAGCACACAAAAGTGATTGATTATTTAAGGTCTAGCTTATCAACCGTTATTAATTTTAATTTTCTTCTAATTTTCTCATATTTTATTTGCATTTATTGTCACAGAATGTAACCTTAAACATGGTGGCTGACAGCCGGTGGTTACAATAAATTAAGGGATGATGTTTCTGCACTGGGTGACTGCTGCTCACTTGTGGGGCAGGACGGCGGGGAGTGCAGAAGGGGCAGTGCTGGGCAGAGGTGGAAAGTTCAGGTCTAGAGAGTTGAAGTCCAGACCAAGATTTTGTTTCAACCGACCAGTTGCTTATTCTGTTACTGTGACTCGTCATACAGAACTGGTTAGTTGAAACAAAACCCTGAACTGGACTTTTACTCTGTGGAAATGTACTCTAGCTGGACTGATACTGTACTGTAGGTGTTAGGTCACAACTTCTACTTAAACTAGCAGGCTTGGGGAATTTCAGAGCCAAGCAATTGCCCTAATAATATTATTATTATTATTAATAATAATAATAATAATAATATTTGTCATGGTTAGCACTGTTGCCTCGCATCTCCAGTTTTGGGAGCTGGAACTCCACTGTGTGCATGGAGGTCACATGGTCGACTGGCATCCCATCCATCATACACCCCTGAACTGTGCTCTGTGCTGCCCCCCCCCCCCCCTCCATGAACTAGTCATTCCACTTTGCCACATGACCACAGAATAACAGAGACGGAGGTGTGAACCCCAGGGCACCGTCTTCTCTGTCTTAATAATGGCAAACATCCTTAAGTAACATTTAATGGTACAGCTGTGCTTTGTGTCAAACGCTGCGTGTAACCGTGTAAAATGGGATTTACCATACTATCGATTCCTGCCCACCGATGAAAATTTCAGGCTTACCCATGTGATTCCCTCTGCCGCAGACATTGGCTCTTTCGCAGACAGATATTGCCCAAAGCTGGCAGCTGAGCAGTCCAGTCTGTGCTCCTTCCATCACATTCTGTGGGATCAGAAACTGGGAAATACGGAAATGAGCGATTACAAGTTTGTGAAAAGACAAGGTGACAGCACATGACCGGGGACTGGAAAAGGGTGCTTTGAAAAAGTGGAGCATGACCACTGTGAAGGGGATGTGTGGTGGAACGTTCAGGTTTGGAGAGCCCACATCCAGACCGAGGTTTTGTTTCGACCTACCAGTTGAGTATGTAAAGTCACATTTCCAGAGTACTCAGCTGTATGTAGAGTCACATTTCCAGAGTACTCAGCTGTATGTAGAGTCACATTTCCAGAGTACTCAGCTTTATGTAGGGTCACATTTCTAGAGTACTCAGCTGTATGTAGAGTCACATTTCCAGAGTACTCAGCTGTTTGGTTGGATGAAAATCATAGTTTGGATTTGTGCTTTCTGGACCTGAACTTTCCACCTCTGTGAAACACATATGTGGCACTAATACTGTTCTGTGTGACAGCTTAGGGAAAATGTGCAAAATGCAATATTCATTACATGGGATGAATGTTCACAGGAAAATAAAGAAATGCCAGCGTTCAGTAACGTTCTTCTCTTGCTTTTCCCGCAGTCCCTTCACTGGGATGTGTTCACTCAGCCTTTCATAAGCATAATTCACATCAGGACCATTAAGTTACCAATATTCTTTCATAGTTTTTTCCATCTGTTTTTCTACAGAGGCTGTACAGTTTTTTTATATTCAACCTGCTTTAGAGCATATCTAAGTGAGAACACTTGATGTACAATTTAAATTTCTTGCCATTATTCAATCTCAGATCTCGGAAACCTTTAAAAAAACATTCTCCATTTCATCTCTTGAATATCTACTCTATGTATTTACTGATTTGTACATTTTCATTCAGTCTGGACCATGTCAGTTGCTCACTTAAGATACTTGCTGACTTTAGAATGTTTGATTTTGTCACATATAATTAAATTTGCTATTGACTCAGTTACCCAGGGCCCCCCCAAATAAAGCAAACTGCTTTACTCTAAGCAGTAAAAAAAACTGTCAGAGAGGTAATTGATGAAGAGGTCTGCTGACAGGGTGTTGTACCAGATGCTGAACTAGAATATCACTGGAGATCACTGGAGATCACTGGGGATATGCTGTCCCACAGGATACAGTGAAACTGTAAAGCTGTAAAGCACCATTTTGAAATCACTTTTCATTGTTTTTTTTAATGAAATCTGGGTTAAAAAAAATTTTGGTGATGACAAGGACAAAATTTTACTTAAGGCAAAATGACTGAAAATGTACTTAACAAATACTAACCCTTCTTGCTACTGCATGATATTTAAATGGCATTAACTTGTAAAATCCCTCTTGCTTCCCCGAAAACACATTAAATAGGGCAGACAATAGCCTCTGTCAGCTTGCATCAGCAAACACAATTGATAGTGGAGGTGAACTGTCAGCAAAGCAGATGGCTAATTACCCTCAATAGGTGCTATAAAATTGCCTGGCGAAGTCTTTCCCCTCTCCGAATTATGATCCTTGACGATCTTATGTCAATGTTTTTTCTTCTTTCAAAAATTGTTTTCTCAAGTGAGGTGAAGAAAATCATCCAGAAAGACTGTTATATATTTAAGACAAAAGAAAAAAAGTGTTACTATATTCTGCTATATATGTTTCCCGACCCCAATAAAGACCTTGTAGTCTATGACTGTTCATTCAGTGGCTTTTGATCTCTATTTGGTATGCAATGGCAGGATATCACTCAGTTCCGTGTTAATCTGACTGTTTGTAATGCATCATTTTAAAATTAATTTTAAAACATATGCTTAATACCAAATAATTTTTTTCAACAAAGGCGTTAGTTTTCTCTTGAAATCCACATTAGGGTTAAACTAAAGTTAAAGTCAGAGTTGATACTAACCAGAGTCACAGTTGTCTCTCTTCTCAATTCTTGCATTTAAATTTAACTAGTTACTGAAAACTAGGTGCAGCCATAGGTAGACAGTCAGACAGACTTGCGGTTGCAGGGGGTCCGGAGCCTATCCCAGAGGTTGCAGGTGCGAGGCAGGGAACAACCCAACATGGGGTGTTAAAATCGCAGGGCACATTCATACACCATTGTACATATGTGTGTGTGTATGTGTGTGTGTGTGTGTGTATATATACTGTATATCTGTATATATAATAATTTGTCTGCAGAGCTGTCACAATTACAGTTCTGAAGCTCAGCAATGTGCACATACTGTACCTGGGTAATCCCCAGCAGCCATTCAGCACCAAAACTCAAAAAGATAAAAATAAACACACCAAACAGCATACTGAATATCAGCTGCCTAATCCTTGGGGCTTGAGAGTTTGACTAAGGTGCTTTTGCTCCTTTGATCCTTTTTTAATGACCACAGAAATTCGGGACCTTCTCTTAGTGACACCTCTTATAAAACAACCTTTTCGAGCGCATTACTTTGCTTGTTTCGTTTTCGCTCGGTGCAGAGGGTAAGTTCTCGTGTTTGTCTACCTGTACAGCCTCATTTCGGCCGCCAACTGAGATCTAGGATTGTGGACAGGCAGACCTGGCAAGAAGGTACAGAATACATTTTTTGCTAGCCTACACATATTCAGTCCCTAATTAAAATTTAAATTATTACACATGGGTCATGTTTATGGTGACTGCCTGCCCATCCACCCATCTCTCACACCTCATCAGGTTCAGGGTTGCTTCTGTTGTATAGTTATGTAAACAGAACATCCTTCTGACGTTTTCCACATCCAATTACCTGACTGTTATCACATCCAAATATTTCTTTGCCTGTAAACACCAGAAAGAAGTTCTAGTTTATTTTCACACACTTCCTGATGGTATTAAATTAGGGATTCTCTTCTAATAGATAAAGAGCCTTACAAGGAAATGATCAGTATAAAATTGATTCATATATAAAAGGGACAAAATTTTGCCAAATATATGACCGATAATGTAAATGATAGCATATTTGTAATCTACAATTAGAAACTGCCTGATGTTCATTACCCAAATTAAACTTCAAAGCAACAGGTAAACATTGTAACACATGCAAAGAAAATGTCTTTTTTCTCTGTTTCTCTTATGTTAGCATGCAGCTTCTTCGAAGGCTGTGGGTGGGTTCAATTATTCTTTGTATCTCGCATGTATTAAGTCAGATAATGTGCTCGGAGAAATCTGAAAAGTGAAGCCAATTTGCAGAATACCATGTCAGAGTCCGCGGCTGTCTCAAGTCCCCTTTATTTAAGTGCTGTCTCCAAATGAAAAAAGGTTTGAGAACAGAAAGGTATGTGAATGGATTCAAAGCAGCTCGCTGGTCCCCCCCCCCCCCCCCCACCCCCCCCCCCCCCCCCCCCCCCCTCCGTCTCTTCCTCATAAACCAAAGACCTTAACAGTGTTGTGTCCGAATGTCGCCGT
>JAABNY020000112.1:897170-907262 GCA_015164015.2 Brevimyrus niger | reverse complement strand
GAAATGAAGTCAGGATTTCAAGTTTTGAAGAAAACTTCATATTGTGTTATTTTCTCATGATTTCTTCATGTAAACACGTTTTCCCCCCCCCCCTCCGCTGTCCTCTCAGTTTTGCCAAGTCTGATTAAATTAAAAGTACAGAGATGTTTAATGTTATAGACACAGTGGTATGAAAAGGTGAGGCTACTTCTAAGAAGAAATGCATTTCACAATGAATGAAATTGCATACATTTTCTCATGATTTTATTGCCCCATTCTCGTGTACACTTTCATCTGTGCACTGAATACATTTGTACACTAATTATATTTGTACACTAATTACGTTTGCCCCCAATTTATTTGCACTGTACTGCAAAACTAAATGAGATAAAACAATGTACACAAATATGATGGAATGTAATTACCAGTTAAATCGTATGTAGGTGGTACTAACGCTGGATATAATTGCTCATGTAAGTCGTACTGTTTTGGCTTAAGATAATGACGTTCTTCAGAATAACAGAGCTTTAGTAAGAGGGAATGGATGCATTCCCCTCTGCTTGAAGCAAAGGCAGTGTTTTATGCTCTTGCTTGAACCGTGTGTCCTTTGAGGTGATGAATGTGGTGAAGCAATGACCCAGGAAAGCTTCACTGTACGTTAAAATTGTGTGTGTGTGTGTGTGTGTGTGTGTGTGTGTGTGTATGTGTGTGTTTGCCTATGCATGTGGGAGTGAGTGTATACAATGGTTTAATTTCTGTTTGTATTTTGACACCATTATGATCAGGGTCATGATAATGTAATAAAAAAAGGAAAAAGAGAAAAAATATATATGATCAGTGTCACTTCAGAGCAGCTTCTGGTATAAATTCATGGAACAGTGCAAACTTAATGTGATTTTAGTGTTACTTTACTTGAAACACCCATGTATAATGCATTATAGAAACCTTCATAATGCATTATAATGCATTCATAAAGTATTACACACACAATGAATGCTCTATGAAGCTGTTGTGTATCATGCAGTATAAATACCTTCATAATGCATTATAATGCTTATGCTGACCATTATGCATTATGAAGGTGTCTATAGTGCATTACAGATTACAGCTCAATAAAACATTCATAGTGCACAATAAACATGGCCATAGTTTGCTATGCCTTTTTATAAATAGTTATAGCTGTGTTTATAATACTTTATAAATGCATTCTTAAGCATTATGAAGGTATATATAACTCATTATAATGATTGCTTTAAGTGAACAGTTACCATGACTTTTTACAGAAATCAAAGGCCTTAACTTTTATCCATCTAAGTTCCTAGTTTACTCAGCTTGCAAATCACATTACAATTTGCTCTGAAAGCTCCTTGAAACCCAATTGGTTCTTCATGGTTGATATAATCTTCTGATGATGTCTGACAAATTCTTTTATTTCAAAATCAGGAGAAATACGTGTTGCCTACAGGCAGAGGTCATTGAACATATTGTGAGACTCATTAGTGGTGAACATAGCGCCAGTACAAAGAATTAGAATAACCTTCTGATCATCAGTTTATTTCAATGGGATTTTGTGTGAGCTGCGAATATTAGCAAACATTATTGCTACTTAAGTACTGCTACCAGACGCCTTAAAGCAAGACCAGAAAGCTGAAAGCATTTTTATAGTTTTGCAAAGCAATTTATGCAAAAATGCACCATAGATTAAGTTCGAGCTAACTTGTCTATCTGTTTGTAATACATACTTTAGACAATTATTGTTTATTAGCAATACTGCCATGTCTATTGCAATATTTGTGAAATGTGTGTATTTTTATTAATAGACATTGTCAGTGCTAACCTAATACACCAGCCGTTTTAATTTAAATGATGCAAGAGAAAATTGCTTTGAAGACCCGGTAGTATGACATATAATCACATTACAATGCAAAATAATCTTTAAGGAGCAGTGCTTTGTTATTAACACACTGCAGTCACAGTTGTGCTTCGAATGCCTATGTGGTGAGATGTCTGAGAGGAAGGATGAGGAAATGCTCTGATTTAATTATGCATTTTTCCATGAGTTATTAAATGACATGCCCTGTACATCCAGGTGTTTATTTCTGAAATTCTCCCCTTTGAGCATTTAATTATCAGACTGTGCCTTATATGGGGGCTACCGTTTATCTTTTTGCCTTGTTGTTTGTTGATTATAGTTGTATGAACTAGTCATGTAAGTTTTAGATTAGAACGTGCATTATGTATCCAGGAAGACAAGATAAGTCACCTGCCCTGAATTGTTCCCAATTAACATGGCAAAAATGTTTTATTTATCATCCAGATTATAAGGGATGAGATGATCCTCTTATCTGTCGCCTGGTATATATCTGAATGTAGCTGAAAAGATGAATAGACAAGATTAGTGGTAAATACATTACGCCTGTGTACAATCATGGTTAGGGATTTACACAAAAAAATTCCGGGATCTAGCTAGTATGTTCAACCTAAAATACCAACACCAGCTGTATTATATGAATATATACCTTATAATACAGCAATTATATAATTTTGGATACATAACATCCCTAAAACATAACTTCAAATCAACTAACAATTGAATAGAATTGTTCTTAAAAGTGAAATAGGACTACTTAGGCCTACAAGGCACCAGAAACCCTCCATTCCCTTCCATGTAATGATGAATGAGGATGAAATTCTGCTTTTTATTTGTTTTTGGGGGAGAAAAACCACGGAAACAAAAACACGTTCGTGTTTTTATCCAGTTTTGTGCCGTTATGCAGCCCTCTGTCAGAATATCTCTGCAGTACATTCCCTTGCACAGCAACAGCAAAAATAGACAGCACTAACCCGTCTATAAGGAGCATGTAAACTCCCCAGCACACCTTCTGAAAGGTATACAGCACATTTTTTATTTATGCCCATGCAACATTTGAGCAGCAAAGTCTGGTGAATTTCTGCTGAATTTTGTGTCAACGATGCAATTAATGGCATTATTTTATTTACCTTCCAACCACCTGGTCGATACTAGGGTGACCTGAGGTACCTAGATGATTTTGGGCATAAGACAGGGTTACAGCATGGACACTATGCCGGGGTACACCCTGCGGATGATTTTGGGTGTCTCATTGTTAGTCTTTGGACCGTAGGAGGAAACACCAAGACAGCATGCAAAGTCAGAGCGGGGGCAGGATGCAAACCCCCAACCCTGCAGGTGTGAGGCAACATCGCTACCCACTGAGCCAGCATGGCGCCTGTAAATATGAGTCATACCTTAAATTTCTGGATGGCGTCCTGGATTTGGAAGTTGGGTACCTCAAAACTTTAACTCTCGGTGTTTGGATGCTTGTATCATGAAGACAAATAAAGCGGAAGGCGTGAAGAAGAAGGATATCCAGAGAGGACATTGTGACGCAGAAGGGTCATCCATACAGGACAGCTGGTCTCTGCTTTAGGCAGTTCACACAAAGCAAATGCCTGGGTGCTGTCTGATAGGACATTGCAGGAGAAACATGGGCTGAAATGCATATGTATACAGTTTCCGTTTGTTATAAAAATATAGAAATTATATAAATTTATATACACTATGCAAAAGGACATTTGGTATAACTTTACTTAAAGCAGTTAACATGATGCATTATATATACCTTCATAATGCTTTAATAACGCATTCATATTATAAATACGGCTATAACTATTTATATAAAGACATAAAACATTATAGCCGTGTTTATTATATAGTATGAATGCTTTATGAAGCTTTCATCTATAATGCACTATAGATATCGTCATAATGCATTATAATAATCATTATATGCCGATATAATAAATTATGAAGGCATTTTTACCTCATTTCTTTTAAGCAGCTTTTTAAAAGTCTCTGATATCATTAAAAATATGCTTTCTACTCAGGAAATAGGAAGCATCTTAATATCAGTGAACAAATTAAAGACATATACATACCAGATCTCAAAGCACTCACTCCTTAAATTAGCAACAGCAGATAGATAAAAATATCTGACTGAAAATCTACGTTGGTGTATTTGTTTAACTATGTATTTTGACATTATTTGCAATCTGTTGTATTAATGTAAATTGTGTTTGTAGTCTGATGTGTTCTTAGCTGTTATCCTTTGGCTATTTGCGTGTTTAAGCTAACCTAGTTCTAGGAATTAATGAGGGTTTGGAGGGGTCTGGGCTCTGGTGTTTGTGAGGCGTGATCATCTGAGACTCCAGTCAGTATGAGGAATCTGCAGCAGGTAGGTAAGAGTTAATGGAATCAAATGTTACAGGGTCAGGTTCCGCGAGGAGTCCTGCTTTTGTGCCCTTGAGCGCATATCCAGCTGTGCCTTGGATAAAATTTAAATTTATACCCTCGTGCGAGTCACTGGGGATATGAGATGTCCTCTAAGCAAATGAACAGGTAAATGTTTCTCTACCACAAATGATTCCGTTATAATATTCTAATGCACAAGATACACCTGTTCACATATGGTCTGTATTCATAAAACACAATGGCATCACTGCATAGGAGACATGACAATCCTGTACTGACCCATTGTCCTAATGTAATTGTACCGGGCTATGAGAAAGGATGTATCATATGTCTGTTGTGATTTTATGTCCAAAGCCACACCCCCTTCGCACCATTGGTTACTGGGAGGCCCCCGCCCCCCCCAGTGTGCAGTGTTCACCTTTATTTGACCTTTTTCAGTTACAGCAGCATTCACACCTGTCGACAGCTTCTATTGATGCCTCAGAGCCGGCATGCATAGGTTGATGTGTTTGATTTTAATGGCCTGGTTTTAATGTCATCCCCACATGGGGCAATGTCCCACACCCCCAGCCCCCAAACACCCCACCCCCCTCGTATATTGTCTGTGGGGGGACTCTTTTTTTTTAGTGGGTGTAGATTCACAAATCAACGTTAGGCTGCCTTGTTCATCTACTTTATTCTTTACATTCAAAGCTGCTGTCAATATAATTATAGTAGCGCCATGCAGTATGTTTTGGCTTTAAATATTCACATTACTTGCTATCCATTCCCTGCGACAAGAGAAGCAATCGTATCGGCAACAGTGATTACAAGATAGTACGATAAGTCTGTCCGGCGAGTTGATTTGTCAGGTTGTTGTCAGACTGTTGAATTCTTGGTTTTGGGATCAGAGTGCTTTGTAGTGAAGAAATGACATGAAGCATGAGCATGAAAGTGAATTATAGTGGCACAATGAATGAAACTTCAGCTCACTGAACTTCATGTTTGGGTCGAACTGACCATCGACCGCTAGAATTTAATGGGACTTGATGCAGCTTTCGGGATGGAAGGTGACGCTCCACACTTACCACATCGCGGATTTTGGCAGACGGGCTGAGCACTGGAGTCTAAAGATGACGATTCCCTGCATAAGCGCTTCACTCTAGTGCAGGGGTAACGCAATGCTACTGAGCAGCAACCGAAGACAAGCCCCCGCTGGACCCGCGATAGGGGATTGAAGCAGACAGATTTAGAGCGTTTTCTGTAGTATTTTTATTGTATATATTTTATTATTTATTTTATAGCACAAATACCAAGTCAGGGCGACTCTTGCAGACAAACATCTGTGTATGTGTGTGTGTGTGTATGAGAGGGAGAAAGAGAGAGAGAGAGAGAGAGAGAGAAAGAGAGAGAGAGAAAGAGTGTGTGCTTTCGAGCCCTGTGCATCTGTACGCCCCGTAGCTCCAGGGCAGTTTGATGTCTGCAGAGAGCTTCTGCTATCTTTGAGGAACGGCGGGGTAATGAGCACCCGTCACACGGGCTTAATCTGTCACAGGGCGTCTGGCGCGCGCGGGCCCCGCAGCCTCCCCCGGTAACTTGGCCGACGCCCGCCCGTCAGCCCCGGCGCGGAGGTGACCATTCATTTCCGCTCAAATGATGGAATCCGTCGCCCGGCTTTTTTTCCCCGCACGGCTCGAGGGTCCAAATCCATGAATGTCAAAGATCTCTTACCCTCCCGCTCCCTCCAAGAAGCGCCATGAATAATGTCAGCTTTCACGCGGAAGGATTTCCGCATGCCGGAATTCGTCGTGACAGTGCCGAATTTATCAAGACCGCCTCGGCGTCCTGAGACGCATTAACGGCGGCGGCGTTCAAAAAATCGCGGCGCTCCTGGTTGTTGTCGTCGCATTATTATTGTCTCTTTACTCGCCGCTCAGACATCTGGTCGCAAATGACAAGGCTGCGCCGCAGTGCTAATTTTCTATGACAAGCGCCATGCTTTGGGGACACTCCGGTCTGAGCCGGGAGAACAAGCTCCGAGCGCTCAGCCCTGTCCGCCTTTGTTACTCTGCAAGGGACGCAGCGCACATATGCGGGAGGCAGACAGACGCAGTGTGATTCAATTAAACAGGATATGTGATAAAAGACAACTGGATTAATTAAGAAAATGTTCCTAAGCCTGTATAATCAGTCTCACCTGCCATAAAGTAAACACTGGGCCTGATTTCTCCAAACCGCGGATTAGCAAGCCCTAGGCTAAATGACACATGTTTTAACGTTCAATCAAAGCACATAAGTTGAAAAAAAAAAATCAGTTTTCCAAAATTTGTTTCATCACTACATGCAAAATAAAATATAGTTTTACAATATTTGTATGTGCTATATACCTACAAAGGCACTGTCTTTCTTTCAAGCTATTTTTTCGTTACATATTTAGCGTTGTTTTTATCCCCTTTGCTTAAGAGGATAATGGATTATACATGAAAGTCTAGTTATGAATGTTGCTATTTTCCTCCTCTCTCTCCATTTCCTGTAGCTAGTGGCTTTTACGCTAATTTGAAGGGCTAAATAAAACATTCCTGTCATATGACCCCCGTGCTTGATTTGTTTAATTTATTTTGTTGCGCGGCTGTATAATTGTCTGGACATGTTGTGTTTCAGTCGAGCTTTTCTTACACTACACACTCCCATCGCCTTTATTCCCAAAGAAAGCTGGTTAATTATTTGACCCTCTTGAAATGTTTTGTGTATGTATCACGATCTATGCAGAGCACGGTTTGTTTGATTTTCCTTTATATTGCTGACAATTTGCCCACTCCTGGTTAAGTCCCTGTGAAAGCAATTTGCCCCATACACAGGAAAGGTAATGACCAGATGGTACCATTGTAAATGATGATGTACCCGTAATAAACAGTTGATAAATACCGGTTTACAGCTGGTCGTGTGCGGACAAAAACAAGGCTCCTGAACACTCTCAAGTCAACGGCAACGACGCTGCAGAAGGATTTCAGTTTTCAGAGAGATTATTCTTGCCCATGAATGTTTTGTATGCTCACAAAGAAAATAAAAGAGAAAATCTGGCGCCGTGGAAATGGTCCTTTGAGGAAAGAGAGTCTGACGACGCACTTAAAACTTGTAAAGGCAGTTTTTGAACATGCTCGCTAACTTCTCCTCTGCCTCCCCTCCCACAAAAACCATGAGGTCTGGAGAAGATCCGTGCGGCGTTGTGGTCATTAACGTCATCAGGTTCTCCATGTGAGACTGAGAGTCGAAAAACCGAGAGTGCCTCTCAAAGACCAGGTTCTCATCTACTCACTTTGAATTTCTTCCAAACGTTATAAATTTGGACTCGATATTAGATCTGTTCAAATCTTTTCAGTTGTTTTCTTTGAAATAACAGCATCTCTGTAAAAAAAGCAATGCCCTTATTTCATTTTCTCCCATGTGTATAACTGTCTGTGTGTTGTCCATTTATATGTCCTTATAGAGATGCTCGATGTACACCACTTTGCACATTGTGAGAGGATCTACTGTCTTGGCAGTGAAGAGAAAAAAAACTATTAAAAGTAATATACTCAGATCTATTTCCTGTTGACACACATTGTGTTCTGTCAATGCCACATTTCTTAATATCTTTTCATTCTCAGGTAGCGTTTTTAACCTCTTGCTATTGGCCCTGACTCCGAGCTGTTGTAAAGGCTGGCAGGTTCAGGCAGAGTGAAAATGCAAAGTGTCACATTCTTGCAATAACACCATTTTGCAGCAATTTATCATTACAGACTTCAGAAAATCCCTCATGGTTTCTCAGACTCTGCTTGTATTTTTGTGAAGTTTGAAACTCTTTGTGTTCGAGCTCCAGTGCACATGATTAAGTGTTCACATGCAATAGATTTAAACGAAGCCATTTATCGTGGATACATATTTATTACTGACTTTGCGTTCTGGAATGTTGGGATGCACAAACAGACAAGCATATAATGTAGCACATATGTAATGTTTCCTGATTTTTAATTTTTATTTTTTTGAAGGGAAATGATCATCATTGGGACATCATTCATGGAAACACAGAATGCTGTGTGAGTTGTTGCCAATCAATCACAAAGGATCCAGTTCCAAAGATTTTCGTCAGATACCACTCCAGGCTTATATTTTCAATAGAGCACATATTGAGCACATATACAATTTAGGGGGATGACAAATAGACATAAATAACTACTAAAAGAATCACAGAACATAAAATACTTCATGGTTGGTTGATGCAGTATTCTTCAAATGTAATTTGTTTCAGCAATTTTTGCAGAATTTATACTGGAAAACACCATGCTTTGATTTGAGCAGATTTTATGAAAAAAAAAAAATGTCAGTGGTATAGTTAAATCAAAAAGTCACGTGACACATACAAGGGTGTTAAACTTTCTGTTTGATATGTGGTGTAAGAAGAATTTGGGACCTGTGATCTGCTAACACTGTAAAATCAGCCCAGTAAAGCCCGTGAGGCCAGAACTGTTTACAGTGTGTCTTCCTCTGACCAGTAAGCATTTGTCGAAACAGGAAAGTCTGATGTTTGCCAGATTTAAGCACCGATCATAAACAAGCTGTTTATCGGAATAAGCAAGAGGGAGCAGAAAAAAGAACTCAGTGCCAGTGTGAAGCCTACTAGCAAGTGTTAGTTACATACTGATCACACACTCACTCATCATTAATCAGCCATAACGGTTCACGTGTTTCATGCCTTTACTCTATTTGTTCATTGAGTAGAAACTAAACTACTAAGCTACTTGTGCCCAAGTTACCAAATCTAAATATTGCAATATATTACAGGACAATACTGTTCACATACAATATGCTTAATACACTGTGGCAGCTGTTGGCCGAAATCCATCAAAGAGTTAAGAAGATCACAAACTTTACAATATTACAATACTTAATATCTTTAAAGTGTTACTAGGTGACAATAAAATTTTGTAATGAGTTATTTTGAAGTTACTTGTTTCATAATTAAATCTAATAGAATAAAAGAGAAGGTACTATCCATGTATCCATGTGGCTCAGAACAACCCAGAAAGGAACAGCAACTCATCACGGCACGAAACGTGTCCACATGAAAAGTTTGACACATCAAAGAACAATGAAAAAACGTAAAGCTTAACAAACTTGCAACCTACCTTGTAGATGAACAGTAGTTTTCATAGATAACATTAGCATTGATTTACTAAACTTTCATTTGTGCTGTAGTCTAACTGAATCTAACTTAAGAACAATCTGATTAGACACTGCCCTATCTTTTAGTCAGCATTAGAGCTGCTACACCAACACTCCCAATCTTTAATTCAAATAACACACTGTACATAAACTATGGGCAATGATTTGTACATCCATCGCACAAATTCAGGGCCATGTGTCATTGGTCATGGGTTATGAGAGAAGGTACATTGTAGAAGCCATATGTCGTTGGGTGTAGGTTATAAAAGAGGGTACATTATAGGGGCCATTTGTCATTGGGTGTAGGTTATAAAAGAGGGTACATTATAGGGGCCATGTGTCATTGGGTGTAGGTTATAAGAGAGGGTACATTATAGGGGCCATGTGTCATTGGGTGTAGGTTATAAAAGAGGGTACGTTATAGAGGGCATGTGTCATTGGGTGTAGGTTATGAGAGAAGGTACATGTTAGGGGCCATGAGTCATGTGGTGAAGGAAATGAGAGAAGGTACATTTTAGAGACCATGTGTCATTGGGTATAGGTTATGAGAGAAGGTACATTTTAGGGGCCATGTGTCATTGGGTGTAGGTTATGAGAGAAGGTACATTTTAGGGGCCATGTGTCATTGGGTGTAGGTTATGAGAGAAGGTACATTTTAGGGG
>JAABNY020000112.1:872688-883711 GCA_015164015.2 Brevimyrus niger | reverse complement strand
AGCGGGGACAATGTCACCTGAGACAGCTGAAAAAGATGCTGGGCCACCAATGTATCATGCGGCTTTAGGATGCGACAGGAAAATGGTATAGCCCCCCCCCCCCCACCCCGCTACAGGGAAGATGGTCTCTGTGAGTCGCAATGTAGTGGGAAACTTCATACATTTATTCAAATTTATTTCAGCGTGTTGCTGCATGCCCCGGTCTTTGGCGGCACAGAAATGAGAGGGGCCGTGATTAGACGATTATGATGACTTTCATTCGCTGTCACTTGCCGGGCTACGTGTGGCGCAGGGCTCACTTCTGTCAGACTGTCAGCGGCAGGGGTTCAGGTGAGGATGGCCTCGGCTTCACCATGGCTCTGTCTGTGGGTTCCTGCAGATCCATTCCATTCCAGCAGCATGGCCACCATCTTCTGGTCTGTGCTGGACTGTGGTGCAAAGCTACTACAAACAGTATGCCGTCTGTCTGCCTGTCAATCTGTCTGTCTGTCTCGCTACCTGTCTGTCTGCCAGTCAACCTGCCTGTCTGTCTGCCTGTCAATCTGTCTGTCTGTCTCGCAACCTGCCTGTCAATCTGTCTGTCTGTCTCGCTACCTGCCTGTCTGCCAGTCAACCTGCCTGTCTGTCTGCCTGTCAATCTGTATGTCTTGCAATCTGCATGTCTGCCTGTCAACCTGCCTGTCTGTCTGCTTGTCAATCTGCCTGTCTATCTGCTTGTCTGTCTCACAACCTGCCTGTCGGTTCTGTCTGACTGTCTCTCTGTCGGCCTGCCTGTCTATCTGTCTATGCATCTGTCTGTCTGCCAATCTGCCCGCTTGTCTGTCTGTCTATCTGCCTGTCTGTCTGTCTATTTGTCTTCCTGTGCACTTGTCTGTCTGACTATCTATCTATGTATCCGTCTGGGCACAAGAAAGTGCCAAGGAAGGGACCAATCAGGGTGGGCTGTCAACCCATCAAAAGGTACACTCACACACCATTTACCTACGGATAGTATGATAACTCCAGTTCATCTCAGTATACTTCTGGACTATGGGGGGTGGGGGCACAGGAATACATATGGAGCCATGGCGGAGACTTAAACCCAGGTCCAAGAGATGTGAGGCAACAGTGCTAGCACTGCACCTTTATTATTATTATTATTGTTGTTGTTGTTGTTGTTTTGTTGTTGTTTGTTGTTATTGCTATTTAATTCATAACAGGATATTTTCAGGGATCACATGGTGAAAGTCCTTCCTCATAGGTCAGCCAGCAGAGCCAGGAACTCCACCAGACTGGACCCTTCAGCTTTAGCCGGCCCCATGCTGTCATTCTGCACCTTCCATGAGCACCGCACCAGGCGGAGGCGAAGCACAGTGTAAACACCCCGTCCTTAAGTGCCCTATTTAGAGACTCTGTGGTACAAGATGTGCACTGACAGGGCTCTGCTGGCGTGGGCGAGACTGGCCACTGCTGGGGACAGCTAAAGCCATCCAATGGGCCGAGAGACGGGGGAAGGGACATCTGTAAGAGTTCACTGTGAATTCCAAGGCCTCTACTATTACCATATGTGCAAACATCTGTCATGAACGGAGGCCTTACATCGTAACACGCTGTAAACGCCTCGATCCATCGCAGGGAGGTTTCCAAAAGGCCCACTCGGCCCACTCAGAGATGCAGGAATTACCGCATTTATTGCAGGGCACATAAAGGTTCTTTCCGAAACCTATTGGGAGGCCCATGAAAACGAATTACATGAAGTCGGGCACATATTTGCTTTTTTGAATCTACACAGCTCTACCTGTTAGGCGTTTTTTTCTTCTTTTTAACCTGCGGGCTATGCCAGGATTGAGATGAGAAGACGAAATGGTTCCTATTGCCCCGGGGTGGATTTTATACCTCTTGCTTGTTAATCCTTTATGGTATAAAATAAAATCGCAGCTCATCACAGGAATGCAAGGCTTCGATCCATTTTTTTTTCTTAATTGTTTGGGGAAGAAAGTAGTTAAGAACTAAAGTAAGAGGATAGCGGATCCGTGACGCGTTTTCACGGGAGTATTTTCACTGCTTAATGGTGCACAGCAGACCAAAGCGTGTGTTGGGGCCCCCAGTGTTGAAATGAATAAATACTCGACATTCCCCTGCAGTCAGAACATATGTGGCCAGAGAATCAGTCTGTCACACGGGGTCGGTACAGTGACGCTCTACTTCAATGGCATCCTTTGAGTGGCTCTGTCAGTGGAGAGAGGCTCCATGCATGGGCTCCATCTGTTAGACAGGGGCCCATAGGCCTCATCAGTGTTAACAGCCTGTGAGCTGGCCACGTTCCACGCACACGCGCACACACACACACACACACACACACACACACACTGTACCATAGCTATTCCCTCAAGCGAGCAAGTTTCTCTTCTCCTCAAAGCATATTGTGGGGGACAGTGAGTCAATTAGCGGTGCTTTTAGGACTGACCTATGTCAAAAAATAAATGAATTCATGCAGGAAAGGAGCAGAGTCTAATTTACTTTTTGAATAATATAGAAAGGGCACGGGAAGAACGTTGACTGTGACGGTGTCCCCAGATCCCAGGCTGCACAGAAGGAGCAGTGCTTTTAAAATTTCCCTTGCAAAACTTCCTTTATTACATCCACAGTGTGTAAGATGGGCGCTCTAAAATAAACAGAGAAGCTTACACAGGAAGGAGGACGCAGCATATTTTCACTTGTCTGTTCTTGTTAAATAAGCTGTCAAGCTGCTTTTCCGGATAGAACATGCTGAAGATCAACAAGTTTCACGTTGCTCTTAGGCTGAATGGCGGGGTGCGGACTGGCTGACTGATTGGTCGCTGTGTGTTTCTCAGCCTGGTTCATGGGCCCCCCAGACAGGCCACATCCTCCCTCCTCCATTGGTATTCTGTGTTCTTCATTGTCTGGTTTGTTCTTGATTGTTTGGTTCAAGTGTGCTGGGAGCTGGAACTGAGCAAAAATACGGACTGGTTCGGCATCCCTGAGGACTGGGCTGGGAAATGCCACTGTGTCCGACCCCATGCAGGCCCATCAACCAGAGCAGCCACACACAGATCACAGGCTCTAATTCCCAGGTGATCAATCAGAAAGGAATCAGCATCCATCACACTGCTTCGCTCAATTCTAAATTCACTAAATACCAGAACTGGAGAGTTCAGGTCCTGAAAGTGAAAATCCAAACCAAGGTTTTGTTTCAACCAACCAGATGAGTGCTCTGTGACTGTGACTCTTTATACTCAACTGGTGGGATTTTCACTCTACCGTCTGGACCTGAACTATCTACCTGAATATCAAGAGAAAGCCTGAAATGGCCACACGCTTTTCCTGGTTCCACACACTCCCCCCCCCCCACCACCCTGGAGCGCTACAATCTGTAAACATGGTCTTCCTTCCTCCCAAGCACTCTTCCTCAAACCCATGTCGCTTTACCCGGGACACCTTGGAGACTCCCTCGGGCCCTGAACCTGGGAGGGATGGGGGTGTTTACTCAGGATGGTTAGGTCAGGCCCCCCCTTGAACTGACATGGCACACAATGCTGCTACATTTGTGGGAATAGGGACATAAGGGCTCCAATGTGGGGTTAGGGTTAGGGTGGGGTTCCCCTCCAATGTGGGGTTAGGGTTAGGGTGGGGTTCCCCTCCAATGTGGGGTTAGGGTTAGGGTGGGGTTCCCCTCCAATGTGGGGTTCTCCTCCATTGCCTACATTGGTGTTTTCCATGAACTTTGCTCTCTCTTTTGAAGAATCCTGTCTGATATCCATGTGTGCCAGTCATCCCATCCAAGTACAGAAACCCCCACCAGCCGCATGGGCCAAACATGAACTATTTTAAATAGTTTATTCTATTTTAGTCTATTTTAAATGGATGAAGAAATTTCCATGATTTGAGGCATGAATAATGCAGCAGTACACATTTAATGTATTAATTAACCAGAAACTAAATGTTAGTTATATATTGATTCCATGCTCGTTCATCATTAATCAACCATAACGGTTCATGCCGTTACTTTTTTTGTCCATGATTTATATATGAGTAGTAATTCTATTACTAAGTTACTTTTGCCCCCTCAAGTATAATTTTATATAATATTGTAATAATAATTGTGATAATTTCAAAAGCAAAATAGAAAAACAAAGCAAGAACTTTTTTTTAAACAGCACTTCACTTAAAATGTTACTACAACTACTACTACTGCTAGTAATAATAATAATAATAATTGGCTTCTTTCCCAGGTGTCCAATAAGTGAGCTACTTACCAGATGAACACATGCCAAATGAGAAGGGAAATTTGGCCAAAACCAAATCACACAGGGAAGCCCTTCTCACCCTTTATTGTTAAAACGATGGTGAGACCCCTCCTCCCAGGACCCTGGAAGAAGGACGGGGCGCTATTATTCACCAATTACAGCAGCGATTTCCTAAACGCTCTTCCGTGTCCATACTATTATCCATTCTAAATGTCCATTTGATCCGTTATGGTAATTATCCAGACATTCTCGGCAGTAATTACTTACAGCTGACTTATGAAAGGAGCCGTCCTCACCCCTTGTCCAGCTAGTCTTCCTGCGGTACTATTAACCTATTACAGTTTATTAATTTCTTTTTGATAATTCTGAGCAGCTACTACTTGATTAATGACAGTAATTCAGGCTAATTCACAGCCTTCAGATGAAAAGGGATTTTGATTTTTCTTTGGGGGAGGAGGGGGTAGAGTTTTGGTGAAACTCTTCTAAATACTTCATATTTTTGGGGAAAAAAGACCTTTATTGTCCAGCCAGCTTCAAATGTGTCTTTGGCCTCATAACATTCAGGCATGAGTCGGCATAACAACATTGAACCATGTAACAGCATTAAAATATTCAAGAACACTAAAACCTAAAATTGGCTAGGTAACATGTTAATAAGACTCACTGCCTTGGGAAAAAAACAGATTTTTGTGTATATGCTTTGGTGCCCAGAGATGCTTTGAACCATCAACCTGAAGGGAGCAGCTCCATTTTTCCATTTTATCAATTAATACTTTAAAACATTGATTCAAGTTATCGATTAGCCTGTTCACAAAAGCTTGTGAGCACATATTACATGTATTATGGTAGAAAACATGCAATTTTCTTGCACTGGCATATTGCGGGTGTGAAAGGAGAGGCTGAGCGGCTGTGAGGTGTGCTTGGGGAAGGTACCTGTTTGTTTTTACATGTCTCTCAATTAAAACCTAATGAGAAGAAAAATGGCGGTCATTAATGAGGAGCATGTAAATGAGGCCGGCACCGTGTCGGGCTGGGGCTGCCCAGGTGTTGCTTTTAGCCTCCGTCGCAGGCCGAAATGCAGCCGGAATTCCAATGTTGTTGCGCAGCCCCTCCCCTGCTGCGGTGACATCACCCCCTCAGCCGACCGAGGCAACAGAAAAAATCTGCGTGCCGGTTTCAGATCTGGCTTAACATGCACGTTCATGAACAAAGATTTGGCCGACGTTGCTCCAAAAATCATACAGTCAAAAATACGGTTGTGGCGACCAGCCGTAAAGGCAAACTACCAGATTTACAATTTTTGAATAAGGGGCCGAGGAATATAATCAACCAATCGCCTCAAAGTGTGTCTAACAATGAGCCTTTTCGTTTTGGACGGCGAAGTGTGATGGAGTTGCGCGGTGACATCTTTCATTTTAATCGCTGCATCCACCGAAAAAAGGCCACTCCACAAATATCGACAGCGCATGGGAAGTTGCCGCCGCAAAAGTGGTCAGATGATACACGGGAGAGAGGCCCGCCTTGAGAGATTTACACATAAAACGGTTAATAAACAGATGGTTGGATGGATATTAAGAAATGCGGCATTCGGTGGGATTTGATAAAACGGCGGCCATAATGAGCAGCGTTGTAGCACGTTGGGATATGTGCCGAATTTGGAGCTCTATCTCGCTAACTTGTAGCCGCGTCTCTGTGGGCCTCGTGGTGTGTTTGCGACGCCGTCCTCTGCTAGCCTTGGTGCGGCCGACTTCAGCTATTGTCACTCCGGCAGCCTCCTTTATTGGCCGGTGAGAGCGGGGAGCGGCCCATTGAGCCAATCAAGCGTCGGCATCTTGCATCTGAATTAAGCTGTGCAAAACAGGCCCCGGGGCTGGTTGCTAAGCAGTGAGATGGGCGCCGCAATTTCCGCAGGGAGATGAACATACGCCTTGGGCAGGCATGAGCAGGCACCGGTCTTATCAAAGGGAACCTCTGATTAATGATACCCCCATTTATAAAAGCAGCAGCAACTATGCTAGAAATTAGTGATTGGGGGAATACAGTTTTTCTAATCCCTAATCTGCATTCACTGAAGTTTGTCTTTTGAGATCTTTTCCACAATATTTTGCTCTATTCAATGTCTCTCATGTACCTGCTGTACTGTTGTAAAATATCTGCAATATTTTTTATGACATGACAAAATGTAGAATATGTCATGGATATTTTTATAGCTGGGGGTCTCTCTGTTTTTGTTAAAGTTTTTCTAAATTGTTAAAAGTAACCCATTGTCTGAATTGTCACCATGGTGATGGACCTATAATTTTAGCCATTATAAACATTTTTTCCTATGGTCTTTCTGTTTTTATTTATTTATTTATGTTGGAAAGCACATAAATGCAGGTATGGTCAAAGATTACTTATATTGTTTTTATATGATTATTTAAGAAGGTTAAAATCTCCATACTGATTCTGATAAGTCACTTAACAATAGGTAGAGGTATTTTTAGATATAAAAAACAAATGCATTTCCTGCCAGCATGTAGTATTAACAATATAAATAATAATACAAATTTATAGTTTTTAATGAAAACATCAATGATAGATTACAGAAATTAGCAGGTATTCAATGTTTTGTGAAATACATTAATTATTACCATAAAAATCAATATAGAAATTCACCAAAAAGAAAACGATCGGGGGTTAATCCATTCATCATTTGTATCCATGTAAAGTCACTGCATAATTACCAGTAGCTAATTAAAATAAAAAAGGATAAAACAACAATGAAATAAATGAATAAGTGACAGCATTGTGTGTAGCCATCACATCAGGGCAATTAAGTTCTGCCAGAATCCAAACTTGGGCCACAGCACTGCAGTTATTCACATCATTTTAATGACTTTAAAGCAAACCATGGAAGTCTCTTCCTTTAGCGTTGTTTGACAAGGCTCATCTTTAAATCTAATGTATCCTATTTCACATCAAAGTTCTGATAATTACACTCACATTTTTATGCTCCCGTTTTAATAGCTTATCTTCAGTTAATTAAAAAATAAATCTTTATGAACTGGACAAGCTTTGACATTCTGGTTCACACTTACACGTGACCAAATGACCCTGCGACCCTGTGTTTAATATCAAGAGGGTAAGTGCCTTCTTTAATAATAGTTAAGGAGCTATCTTTAGGCAGGGAGGAAGAGTAGAGCATGAATATGCACATTTTGTTCCATATAAACTGCCCAGGATGCATCATATTGACAAAATCTTGGCTTGACACATTTGCTAGGTTTGACTACAGTTTGGTCAACAGTGAAAAGCCTTCTTCTAATGACAACCAGGAATATTGCTCATTGGAATCAGAGAGTAACATAAAGATGAAATGTTTACAAGAGTGAAGCCCAGCCTAACCTCAAAGCTGACCTTTAACTTCTTTACAGTAGACAGGGACAAGTTTTTCAAGCAGTGCTGGTCGTTTTCTGCTCTCCAAAGGTAGACAGTCTTGCTCTCTCTGGAGAGGCGTTTGCCCAGAAAATTAATTGGCTTAAATACATGAAAGATGTCTGCACTTTCACCACCTTCCGCACGTGCGGATTGTTTTGTCTAAGGGCTGTGGTTTACAGTGCTGTTCTTGGCATTTTCTGCTAGGTAGCAAAAGACATAACAATGCTGTTCCTTTCACTGAGAAAGCGTCTCTGAGAAAACCGAAATGTTACACGTCAGCACTCGCGTAACTCAAAGCCAGGAGGAAGCGGCGCATTTGTCACAGAAGGACACCTTTGGTTTTACTCGAAAGAGACCTGAACATTCTGAGGTCATTAATACTAATCTTCACAACAGAGTCATCTGTCTACATACTCCCACTGAGTGAGCTCACGTACGGATGCATTAAACAGATGTATAGACAAGCCCGGGAAATTAGACGGGACAGGCGTTCCCTCACAGGCCTTGATGAAGAGTCCTCCACAACTTGCACGTTGGCAAAATGTCAGGAAGCTGGACCCACAACTGTGACCATAAATTAAACGAACATTCAACTTGTTTGTCAAAATATTGATTTCTGGGTACTACTTTACAATAAGGCTCCCTTTTACCATTTGTAAATGGTAGTAACTCATTAATAAAAAGAAAACAGTGTTATAACTTGTTTAAAATTGTCTAATAATAATTTACAAAGTATTACAACCGATTTAATAACCAGAGTATAAACCATTCATAAACTCTTTATATGGGGAGCCTTATATTGTAAAGTGGCACCAATTTCTGAACCAACTTCAACACTCATGTTCAAGCAACAAAGTCATCATGCACTATGCAATAAGGTCAAGGTTTATTGGGTCCCATGTTGTTATTATTATTACACTTTAATTAGGGCTGCTGAGTGTGGCCATCTTGTATTGTTTTCCACAGTGTTGACAGCAGTAAAAGGAATTAGCCAGGCTTGTTTCACATCCTCCTTGTCCTGGGAACTTGGGTTCCCCCCTGTGCCACGTTCAGAAAAAGGGTTAAACCCATTTGCATTGATGAGCTTGAATCATGACAGAGGATTGCTGGGAGGGCACTTATCTTTTTAATTAGGTTTCCCCTCGTGCCCCAGAGATAGATCTGTCCTTCTGCCTGAAGCAGGCCGCATCACCCCCCCCCCCCCCCGCGATGCTGGATAATCAATACGTCAGTGGCGCAGCTATTCACCTAGTTCTGGCATTGAGGAATCGTCGAAAAGGATTTTTATTCTCTTTTTTTTTTTTTTGTTGGGGGCATTTAAAAAAGAAAGAAAATCAACTGTCAGCCAAAAAAAAAGAGGAACAATGCATGAAGCACGGGGCTTTATTTAAATAAGAGGAGGCGTCTCGAGTGCTTTCATTCCCACCATGAAGGATAACTAGCCCACTGTATGAGGAAAAAGACCATCTCTGCCCCCACTGTATATAATTTGTATTCAAGGTTTTTGAAATGACATTGCAATCTGATGATGCACCAACCCATTATTTTGTCTAGCAGGACAAATATCCTGGCGTTTTTCTCTGTAGAACCAACACAATTTTTCTATGTCAGAGGTGGGTAATATGCCGGTGGTTCAGGAGCTGGGGAGTGCATAAGGAATGATGCCATTAATCCTCCTGGGCAATCTCCCGCTCTGATTATTAGAGAAATAAATTTGCATGCTGCATATGCACCAGGTGAATCACTGAGGGTGCAAATTATATTTCCTGACAGCAAGGCAGAGAATGGAGTTACACTGCCCAACCCTGGCCCCCGCCAACCCCCCCACTGCACACCCTGGAAATCCTGAGGAATTGCAATTCATTACCCCGGTGAGTGGCAAGTCCCAGGTCCCCTTTTTGGTGCTTTCAGTCACTCGCGATGAAAGCCAGGCCGTGCACGGGAGCATCCCCAGAATCACAACACGCACATCAGAGAAATAATTGTGAAAGGGGAGGAAGAAAAAAAAAATGAAAAGGAAGGGAATCATCAGAGAGTGCAGACGCGCTGCACCGTAGCTGAGCCCGAGTCACGGCGGTGCGTCATGTTCGGTTCTGATAAGGTCACGTATCTCATACTGCTGCCGTCCTTCCGGGCTGCCGAGACGTGCAGCGGTACCTTAAACCCGGCTCCGTGACACGGCCGGCGGCGACATTCTGTTACGGTAACTCCTACACGTCCTTATACACGGGGCCGAGCCGCAGCCAGTCTGCCTCGACCTTCTGTCTTTCGCGAACACCTGCAGATGTCATCAGATGTACATGTTTAGGCATTTGCTCGCAAAATACCGTTAACGGTCTTTATGAAAATGTGAGCCTTACATGCCGAATGCGTTTCACAGTGTACATGATCTGTAGCTGGTATTCGTCCCTCAAATCAGCACATATGCTTTCGCTGTAATGTTGTCCCATGAAGAGGGAATGAAGGGGTCAGTGATATCCTGTTCATCGTGGTATGCTGTTCGTTGTTATCATTGTTAGCATCATTAGCATATATCCGGATGGCTTCTGTAGTGGTATTAATGACATACACAGGTTTGGTTGCTATTAAAAAGAGCTTTATACTTTTCTAGTTTGCTCACGTAAAAAGTCACCAAGGACGTGTACCGATTTTAACGCGCCAGAAGTTGTGAATGAATTGAGCCACTGTTAATGAGAGAGACGTTACTGCTTCCGCTCACTTTCAATTAGTCATGCCTTGTGGTTATAGAATCACATGTGTTCTGCTCCATGGATGGTGCAGGGCTAAAGACAGGGAAGGCCATCGTGAATGAGTGCCAGGATTAATGACCGATTCCTCAAACTGTATTAATTATTTCAGTGCACTCTGAGATAGTGTGTCAGAGAGCTGCAAAACCCGTAATATTATGAATGTAAGCCGGTAAGAGACTTTTTTTTATAATTATTTTGATTTACAATGTGATGGATCCTCCAATTACCCAGCAGTCTGCATTTCAGGAAGCTGCAGTTGCATCACTTCCTTTATTCGTCAGTTTTTCCCCATCCTTTTTCTTGCATTATCAATCATGTGAACAGAGGGACTTCTTCCATGGCTATTTCCATACATCCTTTTTTGTTCATACAGATTAATTGTTGTTCAACTGGAGGGCCTCCCAAGATCAGTGCCTCCCAAGATCCTCACACACACACCCAGTCACCTACAGAGGGCCACCCAGACCAAGCAGTTTATCTTGACAGTGTTTAGTAACAAGAGGGGCATCTGGGATCTTCCAGGTTAAACCCATCCATCCATCCATTTTCCAAACCGCTTATCCTACTGGGTCGCGGGGGGTCCGGAGCCTATCCCGGAAGCAATGG